>SNQJ01S0011806.1:34479-58073 GCA_010110895.2 Picea sitchensis
GAATAGAAAAGAGCATGAAGAGCATCTTAGACTTGTGCTGCAAGTGCTAAGAGAACATCATCTCTATGCCAAATTCAACAAATGTGAATTCTTCCAGAAACAAATACATTACTTAGGCCATGCTCTCTTCGAAGAAGGAGTAGTGATAGACCCTGACAAAATCAAGTTTATCATGAAATGGCCTACCCCAAAGGATGTTTCAGACATGAGATCCTTTATGGGATTAGCAGGATACTATAGGAGATTTATAAAAGGATTCTCCAAGATTAGTTGTCCAATCACTGCCCTCCAGAAGAAGGGTACAAAATTCCTGTGGAAATAGAAATGTGAAGAAAGATTTTAAACCTTGAAACATCTACTGACCCATGCACCCGTGCTGAAAATCGCCAACCCAGAAGTTGACTTCCTCATGTGCACAGATGCCTGTAAGGAAGGGCTCGGAGGAGTCCTTATGCAGAAAGGAAGTGTGATCTGCTATGAATCCCGAAAATTGAACGAGCATGAAATCAACTATGTGACCCATGATCTAGAACTGGCTGCCATAGTGCATGCCTTGAAAATGTGGAGGCATTACCTCCTGGGAAGAAATTTTGTACTTATGACAGATCACTATGGATTGTGATACATGTTTGATCAACCAAAGCTCAATGACATGTAAGCTAGGTGGATCTCCCTCCTTAGCGAATTTGATTTTGAAATCAAACACAATAAAGGAAAGGAAAATAGGGTGGCCGATGCCCTTAGAAGAAGTATGAAAACAATTCACCCAACAGCGGTGAGCACCTGTGAGACAGATGTCAAGGAAAGAATAAAAAATGCACAAGAAACAGATCCCTTCGTCCAGACCATGACCATGTACCTACAACAAGAAACCGTTGGATTAAAATATGAAGGCTACCAGATGACCGAAGGAGGTCTGCTCACTTATAGAAGTAGATTTTATATTCCAAACTGTGATGAATTGAAGAGGTTCATAATGGATGAACTACATAAAAGACCCTATTTTGGTCATCCAGGATACCAGAAGATGATCACGACCACTAGGAGACAATTCTATTGGCCTGGAATGAAGAAAGACACAGTCGAGTAGTTGGCCAAACGTATAGAGTGCCAACAGGTTAAAGCAGAACACTGACACACAGCAAGATTATTACAACCTCTACCAATCCCAGAATGGAAATGGGAAACCATCTCTATGGATTTCATCACTGGATTACCAACATTGACCAAACAGAACGATGTCATCATGGTAGTGGTGGATAAATTGAGCAAGTCTACCCATTTTATCCCTATCAAGTCCACTTGCAAAGCAATCGATATTGCCTACGTATTCATGAAGGATATATTCAAACTGCATGGTATGTCGAAGGAGATCATGTCCGACAGAGACACGAAATTTACTTCTAACTTTTGGAAATCACTGATGGTTGGATTAGAAACCAAATTGTTGTTTAGCACCGCCTATCACCCTCAAACCGATGGAAATACAGAAAGAGTGAACCAAATACTTGAATACATGCTAAGAATGCATGTAATGCATCAACCCAAGAAGTGGGAAGACTTCCTGCCATTGGTAGAATTCGCCTACAACAACGGCTACCAAGCATCCTTAAAGATGAGTCCCTTTGAAGTCATCTATGGTAGACCGTGCAACACTCCTGTCAGTTGGAGTAATCCTGTAAATAGGATTTCTTTTGGACCCGACATGTTGAATGCAATGGAACAGCAAGTGACTCAAATAAAACAAAACCTGAAGGTTGCCCAAAAACGACAGACAAGTTATGTTGACAAAAAGAGAACTCCAAGAGAGTTCAAAATGAGAGACCATGTATATCTCAGAGTTAGACCCCAGAAGAGTTCTCTGAAAATGGGAGCTTGTGCCAAGTTGGCACCTCGATATTGTGGACCCTTTGATGTTCTAGATAGAGTGGGACATGTAGCCTATAGGCTAGCACTTCCTCCCACATCAAAAGCACATAATGTTTTCCATGTTTCATTATTGAAGAAATATGTGCATGATGCTAATCATATAATTGACTGGTCTGTGATCTAGGTGGAACCGAAGGGAGAATTTCTACCAGAACCTCAGTGCATACTGGACAGAAAGGAAACCCCACTCTGGAACCGAACCATTGCACAGGTCAAGGTGCGGTGGAGACATTTTGGCCCAAATGAGGCTACATGGGAAATGGAGGATGCCATGAGACATGCATATCCGATTTTGTTTACTTCTGTACATGCATGTCACGTTGATATATAAGAACACTGAGGAGGATGTTCCTTTAAGGGGGAGGGAATTGTAACACCCTGTTTCCCCCAGTTTGTAAAAATAACTATACTGGCCAAGAACTATGGCAAACTCAAAAATGTGAATGTGTGATGTAAATGGACCTTGTGAAAAACGTCGATGAATGTGAATAATAGTATGAATATATATTGTAGGACTACTGAGAGGGGATATGTTGAAAAAGAGACCACGATGGCTGAAGAAAGGTGGTGGAAGGCACTTGGAAAGGTGGCATTAACTTCCACCAAAACCAATACCGTATTTGGACTTCACTGGCCTGGAGAACCAAGAGCGGCTTGCTGGCCTGAAATAAATTACTCGCAGTTTGGTAGGTAGATGGCTCCTTAGGAATTAATGAGGGATGGGGGAAGTGAACCGCCCATCCGTAGGAGCCTCAGGCCTGACCACCGCGAGGGAAATTGTGCCACACGCAACCTCACAAGAGGAAAATGCGTGAGGAAGAAGCGTGGAGGGGCAGACACGAGGGAAGGAAGAGAAATATGGAAAATACAGAGTGAGTGATAGCAGAGAAGGAGGAGAGTAACCCTCATTCTCAGTCACTGGAAAATAGAGACACAGTCTCGCAGCATCATGGTCTCAGCTCTGGGGTGGCTAATGGTAAATCCTATCGGAATCACTGAGCCTACAGTTGGGTGGAAACGAGCACCCCTCTCAGCAGTTGCATCACCTCTGGTGTTATTTCTGATAAGTGTTATATGAAGTTAATGCCATAAACGCATGTTCAGTTTTATGTTCTTGTAAACAGTTCTGAATAGAAGTGTTTACCTAATGTTTGATTTGATAGAATGGATGCCTATGTATTCTTACATGCCATAGTTGTTTTCTGCACAATTGACTAAGTCTGGGACATGAGTTCTCTCCACTGAGAATCATCTTATTTTCTTAGTTTCTCGTAATATTCTGGGAAGGCCCCTTGAGAGTACTCTTTCCGAGAATTACCCCATAAACCTTGTAACCATAATGAACCCTACCAGAGACTCGATTAAGATCAGGGATAATTTCTTGAGAACCGTCTGAGGGTTCATGCAATCCAGGTCTGGAACCCTTATGCAAGAAAGAGTAGCTTTCTAAAGTCTTGGGGTCATGGGAGCCTGAAGCTCCAAGAGTTTGAACTTCGTGATTCAAGCTCAGAAGGGATAGCGATTTCAAATATAGAAAGAAAATACCCTATCACTTGGTAAATGAACGGTCAGAATCCTTTCGAGAATACCCCAAGCCTGTCAACACTGACGGATCTAGAGAAGGAGCATAGGCGTTAACACCTCTCTCTTTCAGCCTTCGCAAATAGCGATGGGATCCTGGACCGTAGATCCTAGGGACCCATCGGAGCTCTATAAGTCGTCGATCTTAACCTTTACTTAGGCGGGAGAGTGAACTTGACTACGTCTCAAAAGTCCCAAAGACATCAGGACCGTCCATGTTGGAGGACAAGTGGCAGAGATCTGACCATTTCACGTATCAGGTATTTGTGAGTTTGGAGGTGGAAGACCAGGCTCTTGGAGTCACGAAATCCCGAGTCGTGAGATCGCTATGTGATCTAGGTCGTTGATCAAAGAGGAAGGGCAGTCGTGGGATCTGACATCTCGATACATCGCGTATCGGAGATTAGTGAGTTTGGAGGTGGAAGACCAATCTCTTGGAGTCACGAAGTCCCGAGTCACGAGATCGCGATGTGATCTGGGCCGTTGATCAAAGAGGAAGGATAGTTGTGGGATCGGATGTCTCAATACATCGCGTATCGAGGATTTGTGAGTTTGGAGGTGGACGACCAGGCTCTTGGAGTCACGAAGTCCTGAGTCGCAAGATCGCGATGCGATCTGGGCCGTTGATCAAAGAGGAAGGATAGTCGTGGAATATAACGTCTCGATACATCGCGTATTAGGGATTCATGAGTTTGGAGGTGGAATACCAAACCCTTGGAGTCACAAAGTCCCGAATAGAGAGAAGTAGGAGCAACCATTGAGTCAGGACGTCCTCGCCATATCACATATCAGGGTCTCGAAGGTTGAGGGGAATCAGTTTCGACTATAGAAGTCTCAAGATTACGAGTTGCGAGAGCTTGTGCAACACATGACACGTCCACTTGGTGGGACTCACGTGGTTGATAGGTTGTGTAACGATAAGATTCCCAGAGAGAGGGAGAAGTGGTGACAAGTGGTGGACAAGTGGTGGACACATGTCGTTTGAAACAGGAGTCAACATCCTGTTGACTTCTCGTACTTCAGGTTCTCATAAGAAAGGNCCCAACAACTCAAATAGCAAAGTTGCGAGTTCCGAGAAGCCCGGAAGGAGTCAAACCTTCTCTGACTTTCACGTCTTGGGGTTTTGTAAAAGAAGGGCCCAGAGGTTCAACCTTTCAACTCGCAAACTTGCAATTTGTGAGCAAGGCTAGTAGTTAGCCCTAGCCAATGGTCACGCATGGAGAGCACTAATAAGGAGGGGCCATACCATATCATAATCTCGGGTATCGACGATTGGTGAAGAAAATTCAAGGGTCTTTGACTCACGACTCGTGAGGTCACGAGTTGTGAAAGGTGCTTGCATTTAGGTGCGTATATGGTCCTATCGAGATAGGGACTAAAGAAAGGGAGCTAGTTATTTGTCGTTAAGAAGCGGGTAGATCTGGATGACCATAATCTGTGCACTGAGATCTACGCCCAGGGTTTCATTCCGGAGCCCCCTCGCCATTCTACCTTTAAGATTGGACTCACTTGTATCGCTGAGTCATGAAACACGAAAAGGCACCTGGTTTGTTTGGCCTATGGTCCTAACCCACGATCATAGGGAGGTGATCAGGGAAGCACTAGCTTGAGTTAGGCCCCCCTAGGACTTCGGGGATTCTGTCCCTTGACGAAAAGTGAAAACTTTTATTATGCCATAGTGGTTGTGTTACAACAAAGTAGTGGAAGTCCTGGGGACATGTTGTAGTTATTTGAGAACTACCCACATGCCTTGGATGCATTGGATGTGAAATCACAAGGGTGCACATGATGAAGTACATATGCATTGCAAGGTAATGGATGTCATGGCGACATGTTGAAGCTATTTGAGAGCTACCCACAGGTAATATTCAAAGGTAATCTTCATACGTAATCTTGGCATAAGGTAGAATGTCTCCCTTGTTGAGTGGGAGTGTTGATGTTTGGGAAGCATCGAAAATACATTCTACTAGATTGATATTTAATAATATCATTATCAATTATTAATTATAATATTATTAATGTAATAATATATTAATATAATAAAGTATAAATATAAATATAAAATATATTTATATTATATGTATAATATAATACAAAGTATAAATATATTTATTACCCAAGGGATGCATCTCGTCATGGAAGGTCACCATGGTCACCATATGTTCTTTATATAGAGAACAATCATCATTGTAATAAAACATTCATTCACATACAATATCATCTCTAATGAAAAATTCAACATCTTATTCATCCCATCTCGGGCCTTGGGTAGTAATGAGGTCTAGGGTAGAAAAACTCCAGGGTCTCTCAGTCATCCTCATGAGTCTTCATCTTATCACAACCCTATTCAAAGGAGGATTGGGCATTTATGTGGAAGTGTGACATGGCATAATATTTTCTCTCCCTCCCACCTCCATCAGTTACATTTTATGATTAATTATGATATGATGTACATCCCAACTCATAACCTTTTTGTGCTTGAATTATATTTATTTTGGTTCATGATGAGGCACAAGGGTAGATGTTTTGATGCAATGCTAGAATGGTTTCACTGGTCATATGATTATACCTAGTATTTTAACCAACATTGATTAGTGTAGGTTAGGTTTGGGAATTTGCATCTTGCATTGCCTTTAAATATATGTTGCATCACACATGTCATGGTAGTGAAGTTCATTTTTCTTGGATTTGCAAACATATTTCTGATTTACATATTGTTTTTCCTGCATCCTTTCATTTTGTTATGTTACATTTGTATGATTTGCATAGCCATATTGATATGTTGGAACAAAATATTAGAAAAATTTTCCTTTCAAGTTTTTCTCTAGATTTGGTAGTTATTTTTTTTTCCATATGAACAGGGGGTGAGTTACACCACCCCTCCAATTTCAACAGTTTTCTTGAGTTTGTGTAGGCATAGGTCATACCAGGAGATGTTAAGGTTCTCATGTGCTCTACGGTGAGCACATGTCCCCATGTATGAGCCAGATGTTACCCCCTAGCTTAGGGGTAACTAAGGAGATGATGTCTTGAGGCCCACAGGTAGCAGAAAGGGAGAGTTGAGAGATGGATCGACAACATATCCCATAGAGCCCCTCTATTTTGGCACAGGTCACCATCATCATCATTTGTAGCAGAGCATCATCCACTACACTAGCTTGGCTCCCAAAAGACAATAGGTCTTGCTTCATAAGGTAATAAGTCTAGTCTCATGGTAAGTATCAATTTAATATTTGAATCATTTAAGCATGTTGCAAAGAGTCCTATCTTTATTATGGAATGTTTCCTTGTAAATTATACCTTTTTCCTAATTTCACCTTAGTGATTGACATGATATCATAGTAAGTTGGTCACCCTTGGGAAAAGGGTTTCTACTGGGGGGTTTCCTTGAAAGGTCATCGTACCATTCCTCACTCATAATTACCACTTTCCACACTTCTCCCCCTTCATTTCCTCATCTTTTTGGTTTTCAGGTGCATTGATCCCAAGAATGGATTGTGACTCATTTCATGGGAAGAAGGGGTTGAAGGCCCAAAGGTGTTTTAGCTGAATTCATTCATAAATGATTGCCTTAAAGTCCTATGAGCCATCAAATGCTTATCTAAATGAAAAAAAGGACTTTTAAAAATAAATAAAAATGTCCCACTTGATGAGGGAATGCATTGTAGTGTTCTTTAAATTCCAGTGCATCTAGAACTCAATGTGTTCTAACTTCAATGTGCATTGCGGTGCTCTTTTTATTTCCATTGTACATAGCACTCAATGTTCAAACTTAATAAAAAGGAAAATAAAGGGCTTGGAAAAATCTTGCATTGCAAACATAGGAAAACTCAAGGATGTAGCACACCCTCCACAAAGGCACTCATTAATGAGACAATATGAACCCTCAATATGTCAAGAACCTCATGCCCAAGAGTCTTTTCCTGATCCACCTCATACTCATCACATGATCTAGATAGGGTATTATTGGGAAAAATTCCTTGACTTGGGTATTGACCTATCCAATAGGGAATCATCACACCCCTCCCATACCTAAATTTGGGAAATTTTATAAGGTCTTTGAGAATTTGTTTAATTTGAAAAGTGGGATTTTGATGCACTATTTTTGGTGGTTCTTGTATTAAATGTGTATTATTTGGCATGATTCATATGACTTGTGGACCCTTAGAGGGAGTACTTGTTTTCTTTTCCACACCTTACCCGATGAAAACTATGCATGAACAAACTATGCCACTTGGACCTTCATAGGGGCTTGAAATTCCATAGGGTGGATGCCATGCCCTGCACGTGGGAGACCATTGATGATGTGTATTTCACCTTGAGGGTGGAGGGTGTTGCCTTTGGAGGCACCTTGGCATCATTGGAGGATGATATTGCACCTCTCTTCCACTCGGGCATAGCCTTTGGAGGCCTGGGATGTCACCCACTAGCCCTTGACGACATCTTGGAGGCTAGGGTTTGATGGATGATGTGGATACAGAGGTGTTTTGATAGGTGGAAGATCATGGCATGGGACGTTTGCACACATGATCACGACGCATGGCCTTTGGAGGCCTAACATTCCACTCATTGAGGCTAGATGTCACATTTTGTAGCCCTGCATCACCCTAGTAGGGCATGACATCACCCTCTTTAGAGTTTTGTTTCATGTATTTTTCACTTTTGCATAATTTAAGGGAAAATAAATGAGGCCATCCCTCTTCTAATTTGTAATTGACAATTTCATGTGGACAAATTGGTTTAGATGTCCTCATATAACTAGAGGACCATCTCATTTCTTTTTTTTATCAACCATCACTCACCATTTGTGTAACGCTCTTTGATTATATAACGCTCTGATACCAAACTGTAACACTCCCGACCATCAACCCTATGGTCGCGAAAACATTACTACGCAGAATAACAATCTCATACTTAATTCTATATATAAGACATGCATTTAAGCAAATGAAACACATTTGAACTCAGAGTAACCAAAATAATTACTGCTATTATAAATAATCAATGGTTTTAACATTAATTCGTATGCACAGCAGGATACATGATAAATATAAATACATGGACATGCAGAAAAGTAATCAAAACATCATCTGGTACTTATCTTTGAAATGGTGGTAATTCCACCAACCAGGTGCAGGCCTTCCACAAACCTCCCATCCTTAGACCACACTGCTCATCAAGCTCAGCAGGGTCACCCCAGAGCTGGGACTAAGCTCCACCGCCAAGGCAAGGAATCCTAGGCTAGGCTGAGGTTACAGGGAAAACACATAGTCACAAGGAAGGAATTTTCTCCTAGGAACCACTCATACTCACTACCACAGACTCTCCTTCCCCACATGCATATTCCACCCCAGGAGTATACACCTTCTTTGTCACCTAGACAGTCCTTCAGCTGCTAACCTCCCTTGCCTTACGTTTCAACAACAGACCAGACTGGAAGTCTCTGAGCTCTGTGGCAGCTATAGGGTTTCTTCCAGGAGTTCTCTCCTTCCTCTATGCACTCTCTTGCCTGGAGAGAGTCACTCACAGGAAAAGAAACATGTTCTTCCAACTTCAATCACCTCTCTCACCTAGAGAGAGTGTTGTACAAATTGGCCAACAACCCACACGCAGTCCAGCACTACATGACCACAACAACCAACGGGGAAAATAGACACAGGCTTTCCAAACAGACTCAACAATGAAAATATGGTCTCACGGTTATGGCTTTGGGACAGAGACTCCACACATAGGCTCGATCTCCTTAGACAGATGATGCATCGACTTTTCCAAAATTCAACACAAGCTATCCCCGAAATCAACACGCAGACTTCGCCCCTCGGTTTCAGAATGGCACGAGGTCTCTTGCAAGAGTCGGGCGAGATGTATGGTTCAGAAGAGCACAGGGCTCTTCAACAGGTCGGACGGGTTCACACCCAGGTAGTCAAGGGTAAAATGGTGGAGGAACCCCCCCCCAATGTCTCATCTCAGCTGTTTTATTTTTATGGGCTCGGGTTGACACTTGTCAGCGATGAAACTGCATGCATTCCTTCAGCATGCGTTCCTTCCATTTGGAAGTTTCTTGTCTTTTCAAAAATAACTTAGGATAAAACATAATATTCACATGTCTTTTGGAATGATATTTTAATATTATTCCCTAAGGACTTAAGCCCCTAAGATCAACACTTAGTCCATTTTTCCCACCTTCCAGCCCCTAATCCCTTGCCCACTCTGTGGAAGCTTAGTCCCCCAACACTCATTCATCGTGGTCGTTTTACACGTGGCGGTGTTTTTATTTTTATTAATAATGTGCATAGATACATGTACAAAATCAGGCTCTTGGCCTTCAGCACTTAGGCTCTCTGGCCTAACAATCACATAAGCCCACCAGCTTATATTAACTTGGCTCACCAGCCTATAAAAAACATAATTACAATTCATTTCACAAACATGATTTACAATGGGGCTCGGCCTTGGGGACATTACAATCCCCCTCCCCTTATTTCCGCACTGTCCTCAGTGCAACTTACACTGTCTCTGCAAGCTTTTCAAAGTTTTCAAAAATATGAGGGTACTCTGCCCGCATAACATCTTCATGCTCCCATGTCGTGTCCTTAGGATCGTACCAGGTCCATTGGACCTTTACAAGCCCTATAGCTCTATTCCGAAGATGTTTGTTTTTCCTATCCAATATGCGCACAGGATGCACTTGCAGGACACCTTCTAGTTCCACCTGAACCACATTCCAGTCAATAACATGATTAGCATCAACTATATATTTCTTAAGCAATGAAACATGAAACACATTATGTACAGTCATAGATGCAGGTAATGAAAGCTTATATGCAACTAGCCCAATCCTTTCCAGGATTTCAAATGGCCCACAAAATCTTGTTTCCAACTTGCCGCAACTTCCCAGCTTTAGGGAACTCCTATTAGTTTTCACTTTCAGGAAAACATGATCACCCACTTTGAATTCTTGTTGGGTTCTATTCTTATCAGCATAACTTTTCTACCTGTCCTAGGTAGTTTTTAAATTCTGCTTAATTTTTATCATTTGGTCCTCCATCTCCTTGAGAAAATCTGGCCCAACTACTGCTCTGTCACCTGGATTATCCCAGCTCACTAGAGTGTTGCACTTTCTTCCAAAAAGTGCTTCAAATGGGCTCATCTTCAACGATGCATGATACCCATTACTGTAGGAGAATTCTACCAAATGCAGGTAGTCTTCCCATCTTGATGGTTTGTCCATCACATACATTCTCAGGAAGTCTTCTATTACTCTATTCACCCTCTCTTTCTGTCCATCAGACTCAGGATGATATGTTGTACTAAAATTCAGATTCATTCTGAATCCTTTGAACAGTCCTTTCTAGAAATTCGAGGTGAATTTCAGGTCCCTATCAGACACAATCATTTTAGGAATTTTGTGCAAGCATGCCACTTCTTTTAAGAAGATGTCAGCAACATCTGTTGCCTTGTGAGTGGTTTTCAGTGGAATAAAATGGGCATCTTTTGTAAGTTTGTCCACCACAACCATGATCGAATCATGCTGCTTGCTTGTTCTGGGCAATCCTATAAGAGTAATCCATTAGCTTCCAAGGTGTAACTTTCCTTTTTCTGTGGTCTCTCACGTTGTTGTAGCTTTGCTACTAAGTCTCTATACTGCAAATCAACATTTGCAACTTCCAAAATTCTACCTTTGATATCAGTCCTATACATGCTAATGGTTGTAGCATGTAATTCATGCACTTTTCTGCTGAGTGCATCAGCCACCTTGTTTTCCTTTCCCTTGATATGCTTGATATCAAAGTTGTATTTGCACAGAAACTCCAGCCACCTACTTTGTCTAGCATTTAAAGTCGGCTGATCAAACAAATATTTCAGACCGTTGTGGTATGTTCTCAATTCAAATCTCCTTCACATGAGGTAATGTCTCCATTTCCTCAGAGCGTGAACGATTGCTGCCAACTCCAAATCGTGAGTGGCATAATTCTTTTCATGCTCTTTCAACTTCCTGGACTCATAACAGATTACAAATCCATTATGGCTGTGAACTCCTCCCAACCCTTCCTTACACACATCTGTGCACACCACGAAATCCATATTTGGATCTGCAATCCTCAAGATTGGAGCACTGGTTAACAGCTGCTTCAATCGCTGGAAACTCTTCTCACACTCTTCAGTCCACTGAAACTTTTTCTCCTTCCTCTGTAAGGAAGTGATAGGGTGAGCTATCTTTGAGAACCCTGCGATAAACCATCTGTAATAGCCCGCTAAACCCATAAAGGATCTAACTTCCACCACATTCCTAGGCATTTACCATTCTCTGATGGCCTCAACTTTCTCAGGATCCGCGATGTTCCCTTCTTCTGAAATAATTTGCCCCAAGTAATGGATCTTCCTTTGGTAAAATGAGCATTTTCTCAATTTGGAATACAATTGGCATCCTCTCAACACTTGCAGCACCAATATTAGGTGTTGTTCATGCTCTTCCTCTGACTTGGAATACACCAAGATGTCATCCAGGAAGACTATGACAAACTTGTCTAAATAGTCCCTAAATACACCATTCACCAAGCACATAAAAACAATAGGTGCATTTGACAATCCAAACAACACCACTGTGAACTCGTAATGACCGTACCTTGTTCTAAAGGCGGTCTTCTTAATGTCCTCATCCTTTATTCTTACCTGGTGATATCCTGATCTAAGATCTATCTTTGAAAATATTTTCACACCCTTCAACTAATCAAAAAGATCATCGATCCTTGACAAAGGATACTTGTTCTTGACAGTTACCTTGTTCAACTGTCAAAAATCAATACACAACCTCAATGTCCCATCCTTCTTCTTCACGAGCAGGACTGAGGCACCCCAAGGTGGGATGTTGGGGTGAATGTACCCCTTCTTTAGAAGCTCTTCAAGCTACAATTGCAACTCTTTCAGCTATGGCGTACTCATTCTATAATGAGCTTTCGAAATTGGAGTTGCTTCAGGCATCAAATTTATAGAAAAATCGATGTCTCTCTTCGAAGGTAGTCTAGGTACCTCCTGAAATACATCCTTGGACTCTGTGAGTACCTCATGGTCTCCAATATTTGAGACTTCATCTCTGGATGCTTCCTCCACACAGGCTGCAAATAATTGACAACATTTCCTGTAACACTTCTTCAGTTGCATGGCTGAGATTTATCTAATATCCACAACTCTGGGAATTCCTTGGACCATTTTCTGATTTCCCTCCTCATCCAGGCATGTAAACCTCTTGTTATGACAGTCTAGAAGGGCATGGTATTGGTCCAACCAGTCCATCCCAATTAAGCAGTCGTAAGAACCTATAGGAAAAATATTCAATTCAGCCTTCATGCTGAATCCATTCATGTCTATAGAACAGGACTTAATCAACTCAGTCACCTTCCTCTTGGTTCCTGTAGCCAATTGCACTAACCAAGACTTTTCATGTTTGATTTTTGATAAATGCAAACTTTCCACCACCCTAGGGTCTACATAACTATGGCTAGCCCCCGAATCAATTAAAATAATAACTGGTCAGTTGTTAATCATACCTTCCACTTCAATCATGTGTGATTGAAATTCTGCTTGCTTGTCATCAAGGGTTGTGTAGATCCTTGGCATCCTGTTGCCCATGTCTTCCACGGTTTCAGCTTGTTGAACATTGTGGACGGTTCTCGCTTTATCTTTTCCGTGGGGGTAGTCTCGGTACCTATGGTTTCCTTTATAACCCCAACACTCCATAGGTGGTGGTCTGGGCATTTGTTCATCCACATCAGCCTTCCTGGGCTCCCTAAGGGATGGCTATCCCTGAGGGCTATTTTTGAAAAAGGGAGGCTTGTTTCCCTTCAGCCTCTACTCTTTCCTGAATTTCTTCTGATCATCCCAAGCCTTCCAAAAAGTAGGCCTTTCTCTTTGTTGTTCATACAAGCATTTTTCCCTTCTTATTGTTTCTTCCATAGTCTTGGGATCATCATACTAGATTTTGTCACTAATGGAAGGTGGCAGTCCACTAAGATATCTCTAAATCTTGACAGCCTCATCTTTGATGAAAGGAACATACTTCAGTAGTTCCAAAAACCTTCATTCGTATTCATCGATGGTCATGCTGCCCAGCTTGAGTTCGAAGAACTCCTTCATCTTTCTGTCATAATATCTTTTGGTTAGGTATTTCTTCTCGCAATACCTCTTGAACTCCTTCCAAGTGATATCTTCTCCCTAATGTGTTGCACCTGCACAAACTGATCCCAGCACATCGATGCTTTTCCTTTCAATTGACACATCACAATTCTTCCTTCTTCATGAGGGGAATAATTCTGCAGTTGGAAATATTTCCTCATGCCAAGCAACCATGTTTCGTCATCTTCCTCCTTCTTATGTTCTCCATCAAATGTAGAAGGCTTAATCTTATTCATCTCCCCTTTCAATTCATCCATCCCAGATCTCTTGTGCTTTCTGGTAGGAGATGGCCTTGAACTACTGTGTGCTTCCTTACCAGAATGCTTTGGGAAGCGATGATGATCTCTGCTACCACTCCTCGATATTCTTCTCCTCTCAGGGGTCCTGACACTTCTTGATCTTCTTTTCCTCTCAGGGGTTCTACGACTCTCTGTCTTACTTGAGCCACTCCCCTTGTCCAATTTCCTTTCTATTCGTTCTAGGCTCTTCAACATCTTTAAGTTGAATTCACCCTGTTGATCCTTGACCCTCATGAGATTTTGGCTATCAGCTCGGCGAGCCTGGGCATCTTTCTGCAATCTTTCAATGAGTTTCATCATATGCCCTTCCTTATCCATCTCTTTTCCATGCCCATTAGAGTTTTATCCTTCGATTCCCAAGTTACATCCCTTCCTACCCTTTCGTCCTCTGTTTCGAAGGCAATCTGTACCTCTTCCATATGTATACTCAGTTGTCCTGATAGCCATTGAACTTTGCAAACACAACTTGCAGTCAACTGAAGTTTGTCAGGTATTATCCTTTAACAAAATCACAATATTCATAAACCAACGTGAGTGAGAAAATGTTTTGACTTCACAAAGTTTTCTGAGCTCTGATGGTTGTGCAAATTTCGGGACTTCGGGTTTTGGGGTTTTGTTCCACAAGGCTTTCACACTCACTTTCAATACTTCTGGCTTCGGGGTCTCGGTCCATGAGACTCTCAACCCCTTGTCACTCCAACTCCTGAATTCCGAAATTCCGATTTACTTTACTCTCCAAGCCCACAGTACAGCTGTCACCCTTAATCACGATGGCGCATGACACGTTCAGGAAGGTTCACGTCACCTTTGGCGACGTCATCGAGCCCCACCATTCTCGCTTGTCTTCTCGACTCTCTGGCATGTGGTGCACACCCATGTGTCCACATCCATTCCAAGACAATCCAATGGTTAGACTTCTCTCCGATCTACAATGCAAATCTTTTCGGTGTTTTAGGGTTTCGGCATTAGGAGTTCATGCATCCTCACATCTCGAACTTCCGTTTGCCGAAATTTTCAAATTACAGTCTATTCTTCCACTTGATCCGACGGTCACTTATGATCTACGATGTACATCATTTCGAAATTTCGCAGATCGCGATTTCTGCGTTCCTATGCAACTCTAAAGAATTTTTAAACCCTGCGCAGGTTTTCCAGGTTTGACAGTCATGAGGGTTCACCTTCCCTCCCAAACAGATCCTAAGGCTCCAACACTTTTGGTGTGGATTCCTCTCTCCCTGTGGCCATATGCCACCTCGTCTGTGGTTTCATAACACTACTACACCTCCTGAGCTTGGAAACATGGTCAAGTAACTCCTTGACACTCAGGAGCATTCAAAGGTCTAAAATTGGTCCTCCAAACACAATTTCTCTTCAAATCCTTGGTCCAAAGACCACTCAACTATCCCATCTAGGCTCAGCGTTGAAACCTTGGCTCTGATACCAAACTGTAACGCTCTTTGATTATGTAACGCTCTGATACCAAACTATAATGTTCCCAACCATTAACCCTATGGTCGAGCCAACATTACTATGTGGAATAACAATCTCATACTTAATTCTATATAGAAGACATGCATTTAAGCAAATGAAACACATTTGAACTCAGAGTAACCAAAATAGTTACTGCTATTATAAATAATCAATGGCTTTAACATTAATTCATATGCACAATAGAATACATGATAAATATAAATACACAGACATGCAGAAAAGTAATTAAAACATCATCTGGTACTTATTTTTGAAACGGTGGTAATTCCACCAACCAGGTGCAAGCCTTCCACGAACCTCCTAGCCTTATACCACACTATTCATCAATCTCATCAATGCATCACCCCGGAGCTAGGACTAATCTCCACCACCACGGCAAGGAATCCTAGGCTAGGTTGAGGTTACAGGGAAAACACACATTCACAAGAAAGGAATTTTCTCCCAGGAACCACTCATACTCACTGCCACAGACTCTCCTTCCCCACATGCCTATTCCACCCCAAGAGTATACACCTTCTCTGTCACCTAGATAGTCCTTCAGCTACTAACCTCCCTTGCCTTGGGTTTCAGCAACAGACCGGACCGAAAGTCTCCAAGCTTTGTGGAAGCTATAGGGTTCCTTCCAGGAGTTCTCTCCTTCCTCTACGCACTCTCTCACCTGGAGAAAGTCTCTCATAGGAAAATAAACCCGTTCTTCCAACTTCAATCACCTCTCTCACCTAGAGAGAGTGTTTTACAAACTAGCCAACAAGCCACATGTAGTCCAACACTGCGTGACCTCAACAGCCAAAGGGGAAAATAGACACTGGCTTTCCAAATAGGCTCAGCAATGACATGATGGTCTCATGGTTATGGCTTTGGGATAGAGACTCCACACATAGGCTTGATCTATTCAGATAGGGGATGCATCGTATTTTCCAGAATTCAACACAGGTTATCGCCGAAATCAACACACAGACTTTGCCCCCCAGTTTCAGAATGGCACAAGGTCTCTTGCAGGGGTCGGACGGGACGTTCGGTTAAGAAGATGCATGAGGCTCTTCCAAAGGTCGGACGGGTTCACGCTCAGGCAGTCAAGGGTCAAATGGTGGACGAAGCCCCCCCCCATGGCTCATCTAAGTTGCTTTACTTGCATGGGCTTGGGTTGACACTTGTCACCCATGAAACTGCATGCATTCCTTCAACATCTATTCCTTCCATTTGGAAGTTTCTTGTCTTCCCAAAAAGAACTTAGGATAAAACATAATATTCACATGTCTTTTGGAATAATATTTTAATATTATTCCCTAAGGACTTAATCCCCTAGGCTTAGACCCTAGGCTCAACACTTAGTCCCTTTTTCCCACCTTCAAGCCCCCAATCCCTTGCCCACTCTGTGGAAGCTTAGTCCCCCATCACTCATTCATCATGGTCGGTCTGCAAGCGGCAGTGTTTATATTTTTATTAATAATGTGCATAGATACATGTACAAAATCAGGCTCTTGGCCTTCAGCACTTAGGCTCTCTGACCTAACAATCACATAAGCCCACTAGCTTATATTAACTTGGCTCACTAGCCTATAAAAAACATAATTACAATTCATTTCATAAACATGATTTACAATGGGGCTCGGCCTTGGGGACATTACAATCCCCCTCCCCTTATTTCTACATTGTCCTTAGTGCAACTTACACTGTCTCTACAAGCTTTACAAAATTTTCAAAAAGATGTGGGTACTCTGCCCGCATAACATCTTCATGCTCCCATGTCATGTCCTCAGGATCTTACCAGGTCCACTGGACCTTTACAAGCCCTATAGCTCGATTCTGGAGCTGTTTGTTTTTCCTGTCCAAGATGCGCACATGATGCACTTGAAGGACACCTTTTGGTTCCACCTAAACCACATTCCAGTCAATAACATGATTAGCATCAGCTATATATTTCTTAAGCAATGAAACATGAAACACATTATGCACAGTCATAGATGCAGGTAATGCAAGCTTATATGGAACTGGCCCAATCCTTTCCAGGATTTCAAATGGCCCACAAAATCTTGCTGCCAACTTGGCGCAACTTCCTAGCTTCAGAGAACTCCTATTAGTTTTCACTTTTAGGAAAACATGATCACCCACTTTGAATTCTCGGTGGGTTATGTTCTTATCAGCATAAATTTTCTGCCTGTCCTGGGCAGTTTTCAAATTCTATTTAATTTTTATCATTTGGTCCTCCATCTCCTTGAGCAACTCTGGCCCAACTACTGCTCTATCAACTGGATTATCCTAGCTCACTGGAGTGTTTCACTTTCTTCCATAAAGTGCTTCAAATGGTCTCATCTTCAACGATGCATGATACCCATTATTGTAGGCGAATTCTACCAAATGCAGGTAGTCTTCCCATCTTGATGGTTTGTCCATCACATACATTCTCAGCATGTCTTCTATTAATTAGTTCACCCTCTCTGTCTGTCCATCAGACTCAGGATGATATGCTATACTAAAATTCGGATTCGTTCTGAATCCTTTGAATAGTCTTTTCCAGAAATTCGAGGTGAATATCGAGTCCCTATCAGACACAATCGTTTTAGGAATTCTGTGCAAGCATGCCACTTCTTTTAAGAAGATGTCAGCAACATCTGTTGCCTTGTGATTGGTTTTCAGTGGAATAAAATGGGCATCTTTTGTAAGCTTGTCCACCACAACCATGATCTAATCATGTTGCTTGCTTATTCTGGGCAATCCTGTAATAAAATCCATGGTCACCACTTTCCACTTCCACTTAGGAATGGGAAAATGCTGCACCAACCCTTCTGGGTGCCTATGCTCAGCCTTAACTTTATGGCACTCTATACATCTAGCGATGTATTCAGCGATCTCTCTCTTCATACCCAGCCAAAAGTAATGGCTTTTGACTGATGCCACAGTCTTCTGATATCCAGGGTGTCCAACATACGTCATGTTATGCATTTCTTTTAGAATCGCAAGTTTCAATTCCTGGGCATTGGGTATATACACTCTATCTTTATATAGGATTAATCCATCAGCTTCCAAGGTGTAACTTTCCTTTATCTGTGGTCTCTCACGCTACTGTAGATTTGCTACTAAGTCTCTATACTGCAAATCAACATTTGTAGCTTCAAAAATTCTACCTTTGATATCAATCCTATACATGCTAATGGTTGTAGCATGTAATTCATGCACTTTTCTCCTAACTGCATCAGCCACCTTGTTTTCCTTTCCCTTGATATGCTTGATATCAAAGTTGTATACGCACAGAAACTCCAGCCACCTACTTTGTCTAGCATTTAAAGTTGGTTGATCAAACAAATATTTCAGACCATTGTGGTCTGTTCTCAATTCAAATATCCTTCGCATGAGGTAATGTCTCCATTTCCTTAGAGCCTGAACGATTGATGCCAACTCCAAATCGTGAGTGGCATAATTATTTTCATGCTCTTTCAACTTCCTAGACTCATAATAGATTACAAATCCATTATGGCTGAGAACTCCTCCCAACCCTTCCTTACATGCATCTATGCACACCATGAAATCCATATTTGGATCTGCAATCCTCAAGATTGGAGCGTTGGTTAACAACTGCTTCAATCACTGGAAACTCTTCTCACACTCTTCAGCCCACTGAAACTTTTTCTCCTTCCTTTGCAAGGAGGTGATAGGGTGAGCTATCTTTGAGAACCCTGCAATAAACCTTCTGTAATATCCCGCTAGACCCATAAAGGATCTAACTTCCACCACATTCCTAGGCACTGACCATTCTCTGATGGCCTCAACTTTCTTAGGATCCATGGTGATCCCTTCTTCTGAAATAATGTGCCCCAAGTAATGGATCTGCCTTTGGTAAAATGAGCATTTGCTCAATTTGGCATACAGTTGGTGTCCTCTCAACACTTGCAGTACCAATCTTAGGTGTTCTTCATGCTCTTCCTCTGACTTGGAATACACCAAGATGTCATCCAGGAAGACTATGACAAACTTGTCTAAATAGTCCCTGAATACACCATTCATCAAGCACATAAAAACAACAGGTGCGTTTGACAGTCCAAACATCACCACTGTGAACTTGTAATGATTGTACCTTATTCTAAAGGTGGTCTTGATGATGTCCTCATCCTTTATTCTTACCTGGTGATATCCTGATCTAAGATCTATCTTCGAAAATATTTTTGCACCCTTCAATTGATCGAAAAGTTCATCGATCCTCGACAGAGTATACTTGTTCTTGACAATTACCTTGTTCAACTGCCGAAAATCAATACACAGCCTCAATGTCCCATCCTTCTTCTTCACGAACAGGACCGGGGCACCCCAAGGTGACACGCTGGGGTGAATGTACCCCTTCTTTAGAAGCTCTTCAAGCTACAATTACAACTCTTTCAACTCTGGTGTACTCATTCTATAAGGAGCTTTCGAAATTGGAGCTGCTCCAGGCATCAAATTTATAGAAAAATCGATGTCACTTTTCAGAGGTAGTCCAGGTACCTCCTGAAATATGTCCTTGAACTCTGTGAATACCTCATGGTCTCCAATATTTGAGACTTCATCTCTGGATGCTTCCTCTACACGGGCTGCAAATAATTGACAGCCTTTCCTGTAACACATCTTCAGCTGCATGGCTAAGATTTCTCTAATAGCCACAACTCTGGGAATTTCTTGGACCATTTTCCAATTTCCCTCCTCATCTAGGCATGTAAACTTTTTACAACAGTCCAGAAGGGCATGGTGCTGGTCCAACCAGTCCATCCCAATTAAGAAGTCGCAAGAACCTAAATGCAGAATATTCAATTCAGCATTCGTGCTCAATCCATTCATGTCTACAAAACAGGACTTAATCAACTCGGTGACCTTCCTCTTGGTTCCTGTAGCCAACTGCACTAACCAACACTTTTCATGTTTTCTTTTTGATAAATGCAAACTTTCCACAACCCTAGGGTCTACATAACTATGCTTAGCCCTCGAATCAATTAAAATAATAATTGGTCAGTTGTTAATCATGTGCGATTGAAATTCTACTTGCTTGTCATCCAAGGCTGCATAGATCCTTGGCATCCTTCTGCCCATGTCTTCCACACACAATGTGTAGTCAAACGGAGTTTGTCAGGTCCTATCCTTTAACAAAATCACAATATTCACTGAGAAAACTTTTTGACTTCACAAAGTTTTCTGAGCTCTGACGGCTGTGCAAATTTTGAGACTTCGGGACTTCAGGTTTCAGGGTTTTGGTCCACGAGGCTTTCACACTCACTTTCGGGACTTCTGGTTTCAGGGTCTTGGTCCACGAGAATCTCACCCCTTGTCACTCCAACTCCCAAATTTTGAAATTCCAATTTACTTTACTCTTCGAGCCCACAGTACAGTTGTCGCCCTTAATCACGGTGGCGCATGGCACGTTCAGGAAGGTTCACATCACCTTCGGCGACGTCATTGGGTCCCACCATTCTTGCTTGTCTTCTCAACTTAGTGGCACGTGGTGCACACCCATGTGTCCACGTCCATTCCAAGGCAATCCAATGGTTAGACTTCTCTCCGATCTACAGCGCAGATCTTTTCGACATTTCGGGGTTTCGGCATCGGGAGTTCGTGCATCCCCACATCTCGAACTTCCGTTTGCCGAAATTCTGAAATTACGGTTTATTCTTCCACTTGATCCGACGGTCACTTACGATCTACGATGTAGATCGTTTCGGAATTTCATGTATAGCGATTTTCGTGTTCCTGTGCAACTCCAAAGGGTTTTTAAACCCTGCGCAGGTTTTCCAGGTCTGACGGTCACGAGGGTTCTTCTTCCCTCCTAAACAGATCCTAAGGCTCCAACACTTCTGGTGTGGAGTCCTCTCTCCTTGTGGCCAGATGCCACCCCGGCTACGGTTTCATAACACCACTACACCTCCTAAGCTTCATAACACAGTCAAGTAACTCCTTGACACTCAGGAGCATTCAAAGGTTTGAAATTGGTCCTCCAGACACAATTTCTCTTCAAAGCCTCGGTCTAAAGACCACTCAACTGGCCCATCTAGGCTTAGCGTTGAAACCTTGGCTCTGATACCAAATTGTAACGCTCTTTGATTTTGTAACACTCTGATACCAAACTGTAACATTCCCAACCATCAACCCTATGGTTGGGCCAACATTACTACGTGGAATAACAATCTCATACTTAATTCTATATATAAGACATGCATTTAAGCAAATGAAACCCATTTGAACTCAGAGTAACCAAAATAATTACTACTATTATAAATAATCAATGGCTTTAACATTAATTCGTATGCACAACAGAATACATGATAAATATAAATACACAGACATGTTGAAAAGTAATTAAAACATCATCTGGTACTTATCTTTGAAACGGTGGTAATTCCACCAACCAGGTGCAAGCCTTCCACGAACCTCCCAGCCTTAGACCACACTACTCATCAAGCTCAGCAGTGGGTCACCCTCGAGTTGGGACTAAGATCCACCCCCAAGGCAAGGAATCCTAGGCTAGGCTGAGGTTACAGGGAAAACACACTGTCACAAGGAAGGAATTTTCTCCCAGGAACCACTCATACTCACTGCCACAGAATCTCCTTCCCCACATGCCTGTTCCACCCTAGGAGTATACACCTTCTCTATCACCAAGATAGTCCTTCGGTTGCTAACCTCCCTTGCCTTGGGTTTCAGCAACAGACCGGACCAAAAGTCTCTGAGCTCTGTGGTAGCTACAGGGTTCCTTCTAGGAGTTCTCTCCTTCCTCTACGCACTCTCTCACCTAGAGAGAGTCGCTCATAGGAAAAGAAACATGTCCTTCCAACTTCAATCACCTCTCTCACCTAAAGAGAGTGTTGTACAAACTGGCCAACAAGCCACACGTAGTCCAGCACTGCGTGACCACAACAACCAACAGGGAAAATAGACACAGGCTTTCCAAACAGGCTCAGCAATGACATGATGGTCTCACGATTATGGCTTTGGGACAGAGACTCCACACACAGGATCGATCTGCTCAGACAGAGGATGCATCGGCTTTTCTAGAATTTAACACAGGCTATCCCCGAAATCAACACACAGACTTCGCCCCCCAGTTTCATAATGGCACAAGGTCTCTTGCAAGGGTTGGACGAGACGTACGGTTCAAAATATACACGAGGCTCTTCCAAAGTTTGGACGGGTTCACGCCCAAGCAGTTGAGGGTCGAATGGTGGAGGAACCCCCCCCCACCATGTCTCATCTCAGTTTTTTTATTTGCATGGGCTTGGGTTGACACTTGTCACCCATGAAACTGCATGCATTCCTTCAGCATGTGTTCCTTCCATTTGGAAGTTGCTTGTCTTTCCAAAAAGAACTTAGGATAAAACATAATATTCACATGTCTTTTGGAATAATATTTTAATATTATTCCCTAAGGACTTAATCCCCTAGGCTTAGCCCTAGGCTCAACACTTAGTCCCTTTTTCCCACCTTCTAGCCCCTAATCCCTTGCCCACTCTGTGGAAGCTTAGTCCCCCATCACTCATTCATCATGGTAGGTCTGCACGCGGTGGTGTTTATATTTTTATTAATAATGTGCATAGATACATGTACAAAATCAAGCTCTTGGCCTTCAACACTTAGGCTCTTTGGCCTACCAATCACATAATCCCACCAACTTATATTAACTTGGCTCACCAGCCTATAAAAAACATAATTACAATTCATTTCATAAACATGATTTACAATGGGGCTCGGCCTTGGGGACATTACAATTTGTGAGAACAAGTATAAAATTTTCACTCTACTTGGCTATCTCTCTCTTCTACACTTATGCGACTTGTTTGGAGGATCAATTTGTGGATGCTTTTGTTGTTTTTTGGATGGAATTTCTTGAATTAGGGTTTTATATCATGCTATCCTGGTGAAGTAGGTGAAAATTCTACAACTTTATCTTTGGGCTATCAATGTTCATATTAATTTCTCTTTTTCATGCTAGACGTCTTTCTTGGTGAAACCCTAAGAGAGGAGCATAAGTGATCCCTCCTCTCACAAGGTTAATTTTGTCCAAAATATGTGAAGGAATCCTTGCTAGGGTTAGACTCCTAAAGCCCTAAATTGCTATCACTTTAGGATTTTATCCCTAGACACTTGATTTCTTGACTTAGTTGAAGT
>SNQJ01S0011806.1:59885-75576 GCA_010110895.2 Picea sitchensis
GTGGCAAGTCGAAGATGGTCCATGTGGTGATGCTCCTCCTTATCTAATTGTGCCTATAAGCTCACTTTTAAATAAGTTACTTATGAAGTGACCCACTTTTATAGAATAAGCGAGAATCACTTTTACAATGAAATTACTTTGTAAATGAAATTTGCATGCAAGAAAATAAAATATTGAAGATATGTAATAGTGATTCACTTTTATAATTAAGTAAAATGCACTTTACAATGAATGCCCGAACTTTTAAAAAAAAAGTAACAAAAAATAGAGACTTGAACCCAAGACCTCTTAGTAATTAAAGTAAATTTCAACAAAGTGAGCTACTACTAAACACATTATAGTGTAAAGAAGGAGGATTGGAGGTGTTGTTGTTGTTGTTGAAGATGGCACTGGAGTGTGTGCTCAATAAAAACTTATTTTCATGCATTCACGCACAAAAAAAAAATGTCAATAAAAACTTATTTTCATGCATTCACGCACAAAAAAAAATGTTTCTCAATGACAACAAGGGTTAGATCTCGGTTAGCTTACCTAAAAAATGCAAGTTTTCCCTCTGTTTCTGATTTACTGAGATTGAATAGAGCATATGATGATAAGAAAACGCTATCTGCTATGTTTATGATTTTCTAAGATCGCACAAGACGCAGGGAAAAGAGCATATGAAGATCGAAAAGAGTAGCAACCTGAAAATAAATAAATAAAACAACAAAACTAACATAAAACCAAAATATTATCTCTATAAAAATGTAAAAGGGCCTATTCAGGCTTTATACCTCCAGATCTGACTGAAATGGTCGTATCTTGGGAAAACAAAAACCTTTTCGAGTGAAATGAAAAGCATTTCTAGCTTAAAGAAACGCTCTCGACACAATGGAATGGTCATCTTGGCTAAAAAATCTACACAATTGTAGAAACCAGAGATGTGGAAACATGGCTTCAAGATCTTGATCTACAATGAGAGTGTGTCTCTAAATGCGCTCTGATACCATGTTTTAAAATATAGGTATTCCAACAGAGGACGAACACCTTCAGTAACCACTCACACAACTAAATCAAATATCAACACGCCGATGGTTTTACGTGGTAAAACCCTTGTGGGGAAACATCCACGGCCCCAACCAACATGGCCACTTGGAACAATTTATTAATGTAGCCATTAAGATCGAGGAGAATATGATCAGTCAGATCACTCTATGTTGGAAACATATCATGACCATTGAATTACCTAACTACAAATGCATACTAATGCATACTAAAGAAACACACTAAGAAACATACGTTTACCTAACTATATATTAGACCAAGTTGATCTTAACTAAATCCCAAGTGTTTAAATATCCTAACAACATTGAGTAATGTTACCATCTTTGGAGCTTGACATTGCTTGCTAAGAAAACCCAACACTACATCGAATCCCTATAATAAAGGTGAGGGCAATCCTTTCCTTTCTTTCTCATGCCAAAGGCACCATTCCCCTTTGGAAACCTAGAAATCACCATTAACATAAACTACAATGGCGAATATAAATTCAAGTTCAATAGGATTGAAGAAGCTTGTGGTAGGCATGCTCAATAAAATCTCAAGCTCTATAAGAACAAAGAGGTTATTGCAAGGCAAGATAAATGTTTCAATTTGGCTTAACTTGTAGGGATTTTAGCTTGAGTTGTCTAATCTATCGATTTAGAATATTTTGGAACTTTTGACAATGTAGTCTACTCCAAAATTAGGCAAAACCTCCCCCAAAAAAAATATTACACCATGCACGAGCCTTGGATTAAAATAAAACTTTACTATTGTTTAAAAATTTTGTTAAATTATTATCAAAATTGTAACTCTAAAAAAAAATTCATTTACTACAAAATTAACTTACTCCTATTTAACTCTACATACTCACAAACATGCTAAATGCATAGTTGATGAAACACATTTCAATGAAAAAAAAACCCAAAACAAAATAATCAATTTTATAAACTCTCTAAAATATTTTAGAATTTTAAAATATTTATTTTAACCCTTAAAATTATAAAGAATTTCTTATGAAATGCAGTCAAACTAATTCCAAGTCAATAGGAATAGGAATTGACAGCAAAGGCAAAGGCAAAGTCGCGCATGGGCATGGACTCATAATATGCTATTCATACATGTAATTTTGTAATGAATGATATCTTACTTAATGGAATTTAGATCCTCTTTCCTATTCTACCATTACCATCATAATGAGAGTAACACTTCATGGGTTTGATATGAGATATGTAAATAGTTTTGTATTTGTTGGAAATTGGTGAATGAAAAATGGTTTAAATGGTAATTTAAATGATATTTGGGTAGATTCGAAATCTAGAAATTAGTTAAAGATTGCAATTTGTAATTGAAGTTTATTATGGAGTATGCAAATTATTTTGTATTTATTGTACGAAGAATTATTAAAATGATAATTTTAATTATTCAAATTGTATTTTTAAAGATTTGGATAGATTCAAAGTTTTTTTTTTTTTTTTTCCGTAAAATAAAGTAAGATCTTTCTATTAATTTCTGCTAATGTTTATATAAAGTTATTCTGCTAATGTTTATATAATGTCATCTGCTAGTCATTTGTTTGTCATAGAAGGGAAATTAGAACATGTGGTTTTTATAAAAAACTTAGAGTTTGACGCGTCACAGATTAAACTAAATAGTATGAACAAAACAATTATCAGAAACTGGTTACTATGACCATCTAGCTTGTGTCGAGAGGCATATATTCTTCCCATCCTTGGAGAGGTGAAAAAACCAGAAGGAGAGCAAACAAAAGAACCTGGAAGTGTTATTCCCTGTGTGAGCTTGGGTTGCCATGGATGTTGTAGGCAGGGACAAACTTCTGGCTGCATGTACGGCATTGATTCCATGCTGGAGCGCCCTCCAAAACATCGAACATGATATCCATTCTCTCACCGAGGATACGCTGAATGTGCAACTGGTCGTCCTGCTTTTGTCGATTTCAAAAATGAGTTGAAGGTGCTCGTCTAAGAGTCGGTTTGGGGAAAGCAGAGGAGTCTCTGCCTCCGTTTCCTCGTCAGCGCTCGTTGTATGGTCCTCCACTTGCCTACTTGGGGGAATTTCTTCCTCCACAATGTAGATGCCTGTGCCAAACACCTGATCCTGTTGGTAGATTTTTAGGGGGGGGGTCCAAGAGAATAATTGAGCAGAGGAGTGCTCTCTTTTGGAGGTGGCACCTTCTCTCCGATCGGCGGCTACCAGGGATCAAAGGAGGTATGTGAGGGGGTGACAAGGGAAGCTGAGG
Organism: Picea sitchensis; assembly: GCA_010110895.2. Taxonomy (NCBI): domain Eukaryota; kingdom Viridiplantae; phylum Streptophyta; class Pinopsida; order Pinales; family Pinaceae; genus Picea; species Picea sitchensis. Next base: position 63,166 of record SNQJ01S0011806.1, read on the forward strand.
CGACCCCTGACTATTATGCTTGGGGATGGAGGTGCGAATTGCAATGAGAGCTAACTAGGAGGGGGTGAGTCTGTTGCGCTTGGAGAGGGCGTTGTAATACAACGCCCCTCTTCTGGACTTCCCCCTCTCTCTTGACATGGTGGAGGGATTGTGGAGGTCGGTCTGCGTTGGAGTGAGGGCGAAGGGCGGAGGGACAGGTGGGGAAATATTGCAATGAGAAAGTCCGTGAGAGCCGAGGAGCAAGAGCAATTGCAGAGTGAAATGTGAGAATTCGCTAAGGCATTTTCCTTCATAGTGTAGCTCGAGATGACAGGGAGGATTGCCATGAAAGCTAAGGTAACGACTTCCCTAGGCCTGGTGCCTAGCACAGTACACCCGGTCTAGCTCACGCGGGGGGCCATTAAACGTGCGAAGTTGTCCATGCACACTACCTTAACTCTCCGCTGAGTGCAGGCCATTTTGAACTAATGGATGGGAGGTTAGAGACATGGGTTATTAACTCCCATTGTTGCCTCATGCCATCTATCCTCTTGCTCTGTCCACTTGTCACCCCATCCGAGGGGGCAATTTGCAATTGTTAAAATGACAATTTAAAATAAATTAAAAATTTCAACTGAATTTTTATTTAAATAAAAAATTAAAACCACTAAAATAGCTAGTAATATAATGACACCTTATCTCACTTTATGCTAGGGAGTTGTCTAACTGTTTTGGTTTTTGTTTACCTTACAGAAATAGATTAAACACACTGAAAAACTCCATAAACAATAAAATTATACATAATTAACCACTTAAATATGTGATCCAACAATTTCTCTTCCAATTTCAAACAAAACTAAAATATCCCATAAAATTGCAAAAACTTAGAATACGGCCTCTACTCAATATCAATATCTTGTTTGATCAATTTTATTAAATTAAAGTCAAGTACGTTTGTCAATGTAATAATGTGTGAACAATGATATCTTATAATATGTAGGACTGAAGACTTTATTCGAATTTTGTACAATCGTTTGACGACAAATGTATCGAAACATGAGAGAAAACTTGCTTAATTTAAATACTTTACATTAATTTCCACATCAAAAAACAATATATCTGTGAAATCTGATAAGTTCACCATTTTCAATGTTGAAGGTCCCCTCGTCCAGGTCACACGAAAGCGACTGAAGCCGACGCTTTGGACCCAAGTTCATCATCACAACCGACACACCAAAATATTCCAACTTTAAAACCGGCCGATTCATTCAACAACTTGACCAAACCACTGTGCTCTACTGACGACTGTATTGCTTTCCATGGCTTTTACTGCTTACATTTTTTTGGTTAGACAGTAGATAAAGGTTTCTACTCTTTCTGATTTCTTACCCAATATTACACAGTAGCACTTTCCATGTGATTTTGACGACTCGCCTTGTCGGATATATTCAACCCGGCGTGTAAGAAACGCTGTAGCTTACTGCGTGGCCTCAGTCGCCGACACAACACACTATTTTCGCCGAGAGATTCCACGCAATGAAGGGAAAATCACGGATTCTCAATGTAGCCATCTAATCATGTAACAAAGTTATTTTCTGTGTTGTAACGTGGAAGTTGCTTGTATATAAAGTTTACTTTTATTTTCACAGTCTCACAATTTATCGTAATTTAGTTGTCAATCAGCAGTGGGACAATTATTACTGACAATTACTGGCAGTGGAAAACCTTGTCACCTGAAATAATCTGTCAATAGGACATACGCTTTCATTGCCAGATACTTCTGAGTAACTTGTTGATGGTCAATAGGGCGCACACTTTCACTGGTGCCAGATACCTCTGAGTCTTGGGAAGTTATAAGAAAAACCAGCTCTTGGGCAGTTATAAGAAAAACCAGCTCTTAGCTAAGTAAAAACAGTTTTAGATCGTACTCTAAAATCAATATAAAGTAATCACATTGTTTCAATGAATGAGATTGTAATCACAGTCTGAGTGGGCCTAATGGTTAAGAACATGTGTTTCCTCTTAAGAGGTCACAGGTTCAAATCCAAAGGGGATAGGGTATGTATACCTTCATAGACTTTACCAGTCAAATCCGAGGAACACCTTAAAAATAGATTATTATTATTATTTTTTTTATTTAGTTTAGAGTTAAAGCCAATCCATAATATTAAAATTAAAATTAGACCTGAGTTTATTAAAAAAATTTACATATCCTAAAAAAAAAAAATTAACTAGAAATTTAAAAAAAATATTATTTTTAAAAATATTGTTTAAAATTTTGAAATAACAAGTATTAATATGACCTACCCAACCTTTATTATTTTTCAAAATCCTATTTAGAATTATTTTTCAAAAATTTCTGTTTAGAATTTTGAAGTAACAAGTTGTATGAATATAACCTACCCAACCTTTATTATTTTTCAAAATCCTGTTTAGAATTGTGAAGTAACCAGTTATAGTTATATGACCTACTCAACCTGTCACCTGTCACTTTAAGATTCCAAGTTGTGAAAACTTTAAAAGATAAATACATTAACATAATTCCAACTTATTCAACTTGTCATTTTAAAATTCTAAATAAAGATTTTTTTTAGAAATGGTTTATTATTTTAAAATTCTGAATAAAATATTGTCATGTTGCTAATTTTAAAAAATATTCTCATGTTGCTAATTTTAAAATTGTAAATAAAGTTCTTAGAAATGGTTTATTATTTTAAAATTCTGAAAAAAATATTGTCATGTTGCCCTTAATTTATTAGGTATTTTATATAGGATAMTCAAATGGTTTTATTTTTGTAAAGGTAGCTTTTTTTKGGGGGTGTGTTTCAATTTTTTTTCATTTAAAAWTTTGATTATTTTTATAATTTTARGTATARTTTTTATTGGTATAGGATATTTTGTYGGCAAGAAATTGTTAGATMKAYAGATTTGAATGATTATTTYTRTATAATTYAARTRTTCTCAAAYTTTTTCAACATGYTGAATTCATTTTTMCATTCAAAACTGRATTTTAMACAACAAAGTGATTTARTACAAATTTATATTAMGGATTCCAAAAAAAMATACAAAKAARTTGTTATATAGATTTTGGRTTAACAGGTGATTACTTTAATATTCCAATTTATCACTTTAATATTCCCAAAATAAAAAGTTATTTAACAGGTGATTACTTTAAACCTGCCAAACCATCAGCTCGAAGTTTGAGGCAAGATTTTTGGAGGATGGTTCATCAAGGTTTCAGGCAAGATTTTTAGAGGATGGCCGTAAAGTCATGTTTCATCATGGAAAAGACTTGACTCTGTTTATACCTAAATTACATGTTTCACCATGGAAGATACTCGACTCTGTTCATACCTAAATTTTTGCAATATTCGCATAAAATTGATCTTATATTCTTTATTATTCCACTTAGATCGATTAACCTGAGAAAAATCTTAAATCACGCCCGCTGCAATTGGAGCTATGGATTTTCGTTTCGTCGGCATAGACGCCTGAGAAAGACGCGTTTAATCGGCGCCGTAATGCAATTCAATAAAATGAAATTCGTTATCAGATCATCGAGAACCCTTCAGATCCATTTTCAACTTCGAAATCTTAAGCACGCTCAGAGAGATAAAACGAACTTGTAGATGTAACAGAGGTAAGAACAATTTTGAGAATGTTGTTTTTTAACGCATTTTCGTATTTAAAATGGATTTATGCTTATCATGTCAGATAGTAGATAGTAAAACGTCATGTGCTTTATGCTGATCGTGTCAGATAGTAGATAGTAAAACGCCATTGCACATGACAATGAACTAATTAGGGCGCGCCAGAAAACCGAGGCATGGCGTTAATGAAGCCATGGCGTTTGTTTACGACTTTCAGCCCATCTCATTCTACCCACTTCACTCCCAAATTCTAAGAAGAAGAATCCATTGGTGAATTAAGTGTGGAAATGATCGAATAGAAGATGAAAGGCGGAATAACTGTTACTCTTGGCTGCGTACTGTTGGTTCTGGCGAGTTTACTCGGGCCCGCCCTCTTTCTGAAGCGCTGGGTACGATATTTTTCGCTCTGAGAGTTTTCGTATCACTAGTAGGTTTGCCATGATTGATCTACACGATTTAATTTGAACGTAATCATGAACTTGGTTTTTTCCTTTGCAGACGGATGATGTATGGAAAGAACGAGCGCTTGCGGTGACGAATTTGTTTTGGGCAAATCAAAGCGAGATAATAGTGAAAACCAACGTGTGGCAGGGAATATCGGTGACCAGGAAAATGCTAAATTGTTCTCCCAGCACAGTGTGTTCGGCATCGTCGTGGCTTCCCCTCGTCAAGAAGTCCAGTTATAAGGATGAAGCCGCCTTCTGCCCATTCTATTTCAAGTGGATTCGCCAGGACATGAAGCCTTGGGCTAAGAGTGGGATTACTATAGACATGGTTGAAGCTGCAAACCCAGAGGCGTCTTTCAGGCTGACAGTTGTTAATGGCAGGATGTTTATCGAATCCTACCGAAAGTGTTATCAGAGCAGAGATCTGTTTACGATCTGGGGGATTGCGCAGTTGTTGAAATTCTATCCCAGATTGCTTCCCGACTTGGACTTGATGTTCAATTGCGATGATAACCCTGTTATCCATCGGGGAGACTATAACGATTCAACCAAGCCTCCTCCCCCGCTGTTTCGTTATTCCGGGAGCGAAGATACTTTCGATATTGTCTTTCCAGATTGGTCTTTCTGGGGATGGTAAGTGCAACTCCACTGTCCAAATTTTTAAGAAGCATATAAGAATTTTTCAAGCAGAAACAGAGTATACACGGTTCCGAAAACATAGACAATTTACCAGTTCCTGTATCTAGGACATTCACCTTTCAATACCAAAACTCTAGCCCTAAGGAATCGCTGAGAATATCTAGCCTGATGACAATTCAGATTTCTTCCTCTGCTAAAAATTTATTAATATGTCTCCTCCCGATTAAGTTGTTTCTACTAAACATTAACTTCCTGAAACATTTTCAAGTTAGTAGTATCGGACCTAGGATTATAGGCCTGCTTTTCAACATATACCAGGCGATTATTACCCAGAAAAAGCAGTGACATTAGACATAGCTTTAACAACCTGCTCCTGCCTGGCAACTGTAACTCGCCTTCATTTGGCAATCTTCAGGGGCTGGACCAGCCCTTACAGGAACTTTGATTGAGGAGACGAAATTCTTCATTACTTATGATGGGATGCAACAGCTTCAGGTTAAAGCATTGTCTTGTCTTATGTTATTTTGGACATCATATGGTATTTAGGTGTAGGAGGGAGAGTTTGGTAAGGTGCATTCAAATTCTCATTTTCATTTTCAGTGATTAATAAGTTTCTATTATATCTGTTTATTTTTTATAACTTTTAATGTTTGAATCCATTAGAAAGAACCATGACCCCAATTCCATTGATAAAACTCTGATTTGAAATCAGAAAGACTTACTGGAAATCAGGACAACTCTGATACCTTGTGCCACACCGTAAGAAGGTTGCCCAGTGTTCTGATCCACGCTCGACATCTGTTAGAAAGGTAAATAGACACAGAGGAAACTTGCAGGAAAATAAATGCCAAATTAATCGAACAATAAGCACAGCATGCACAGGTAACTGACACCGGAAATTTTAGTAGAGAAAACCCCAACGGGGCAAAACAACCATTTCGAATCTGCATTGTATTCAGTGTACTTTAATTGCAACATAATACCCTCAGGCCTTCGCATTGGCTAGTAAGGTAAATAGAGGTACAGGAAAAAACATAAATGCCAAACCAATCCAAAAGTAAATACAGCATGCACAGGAAACTAACACCCAAAATTCTAGTAGAGAAAACTCCGAAGAGGTAAAACCTCCCCTTTTAAATCTGCATTGTATTCACTGTACAGTAATAGTAACATAATTAATCTATACTTAAATACAGTGTAGATAGGAAGAATACAGTATTGATATTGATATGGAGAATGGAGTTTTTATTAAATTTTATTTAGAAAAAATTATATATATAGTTTGAGTGGGTTTAATGGTTAAATATATTTATTTCATTCTCAAAAGTTACAAGTTCAAATTCAGAACAGTAAGTTACCTCTCTTTATATTTTAGCAAACAAATTTTTTGGACAAAAGATTCTTTATCCCACAAACAAATTCCCTGTTCTAGTTTTGGTTGTTTTCTGTAATTTTTTCTGTTTGATTTTGCCTGAAATTCGGTGATGAATGGTTGGATCTGCAGATTTGAGTGGCTAAGTTTGTATGATCCTAATGCCCAAGGGGTTTTTCGGTTGACTCCATTTATGCATTCAGAAATACAATTTAAACAACAGAAAATAACGATTTTGTCCAAATTTACATCTCCAAATTCTGACAAAAAAACCCAAAAAATAAAACGTTTAGCCAACGCCATTATTTCCCTGCAATTTTCCTGTCTGGCCATTTACATTCATCAGCCTCTTGTTTAATTCCCTTTTATCGACCTTGATTGTCCAACCTGTTATTTGCAAACTCGCTGCCCTCCAGATGACCTTATACATTCTTGCTGTATTCAGTTCTTTCTCAGAGATAACACCCTGTTCCTTAACTTCTTTTGACTCAGGCCCTTCCTCTTTTTGGAGAATTGGAAGGAGTGCCCGTTGGAATGAATTGTCAATAGAAGGGGTCCATTCAGCAAAGATGAGCTCTCTCCATGGCAGATGTGCACTTAGGTCAGCAAGTTCGTCTGTTAACTGATTCTCACCATGCTGAATCTGGCTGAACTCAACATTTGGAAAATAATCTATATATGCGTGAATCAATTGAAAAGGAGCTACCAGGCATTAGTTGATCTGCTTTTGGCTATGTTTCAGATTCTGAAAATATTGTGACGGGATCTTAATTATAATCTGGGAGTCTCCTTTAATATTGAGGCTAGGAGGGTCGATCCCGTGGCAGGTCGCTGCCATCTCTGCAGTATTATTTGTGGTTTCCCCTGAATTTCCTGCTTAAACATAAAAGAGGCTTACCTTTATAATCCTTTATTATCCCAGCGTAACCTGCTCTACTTTGGTTTCCAAGAGCAGTCATCATCGAAGTTGAGTTTGATCGCTATAGGTTCAGGGGAGTTCATTTTGGATTATCCACATTCCGCTGGCATTATCCATAACGCACTTTTCCAGCGGGCCCTCAGCCAGAAATCAGCGAAATGGATTCTCATGGCTCTGAGGTGAATTTTAGGTTTTCTGAGGTCACCCTTTCGATTCCGATGCCCAAAATCCTGAGACATGTTGAAATCATGAACAAATCAAAGTTTCAAATGAAACCATGATTCATGAACAAATCAAAGTTTAAAAAAAAACCATGTTTCAAGAAATTTTGATGGGAATCATGCCATAATTTATAAGCTTTGGATAAATTTATCTTATGTAATGAATTTGATTGAGATATATTATATTTAATTTTTTCCTGATTTAAATAATTTTTTAAGCTAAATTTGTTTTATAAAGAAAATTTCAAATTTCAAAATTTTAAAAATACAGGAAATAAACTAATGTTATAATTTTAAGAATTTGCAATAAAACCATTAACCATAAAATAGTGTCACAATCATTCTAATAATAAAAACATTTTGAATACATTTTGTCATATTAAATAATTATAAAATTTGGATAGGCTTGAGAGTATAGATCAATCTCAACTTACCCAAGTATTATGCTTGACATTTGCAATTATAGTAAATTTCAATTGTACAATTTATTTGTAATAAAAGTTTTTGAGGAAACTAAAATCATTTTTATAATTAAAAATTATAATTTTCAATCATTTTTTAAACTTAATTTTAATAATACTGTCTAAAAACCTAAATCATAAAATATTTATGGTGAAATATTTTTTTGGACAAAAGATTCTTCAGTTTTGTTAATTGTTCAGAGTGATTTGTTTTAATGTGATATGTAAATAAAAACCTAAATCATAAAATATTTATGGTTAAATATTTTGTTTGGACAAAAGATTTTTCAGTTTTGTTAATTGTTCAGAGTGATTTGTTTTAATGTGATATGTAAATTTGAGTAGTTAAATTTATATAATCGAAGTATTTTATGGATTTGAATTTTTCAACAAACTAATTCTATTTATACATTAATAAGTTTTTTTAATCATAATAACAAAGAAACAAAGCTTCCGGGAAAGTGAACCACAGGGCTTGCTCCCATGGATAATGCCAACTATTTTGAATCAATTTTTCATTCCTAATAAAAACAGGTGATCAGAAAATATACCAATGCTTATTAGGGCAGTCCCTGACTGTTGGGAGAGGACTTTCTGTATGGTATTTGACCCAATCGCTTGCTGTCAGAACTCCACGTCTAGATACTTGTGATTTTGCTCATTGAATTGGCATCGCCCAAATTAGCGAAGTCTGCCTAAAGATAGGCTGAAAGAATAATATAAAAATTAAAATCAACCCTAAGCATTGGAGTGTTCCTCTGGCTTTGGATTCTTTGTGTCATTGGACTGCTCCTCTGGCTTTGAATTCCTCTGGATTTGAATTCTTTGTCATTGGAGTGTTCCTCTGGCTTTGAATTCTTTAGGTTGTGTTTTTAATGTCCTATTCTTTCTAGTGCACTCTGGTTCAAGATGGAGATATAGAGGAGATTGAAACTTTGGTTAGATTTCAGGTTGGGTTGTTTGTATGGCTGGGTCCATTTCAATTCAAAATGGTGGTTCCCTGTTTCAACTCTGGTCCAATGACGTGGATATAAATAAGATTGAAACTTTGGTCAGATTTGAGCCTGAGCCTGAGCTTATTGTATAGTGGCATCCCATTTCACTCAAATAATGGCTTCCCATCCCAATCATTAAATCATAGCTCCATTATTAGTGTTTAATGACTGTCTATGTTCATGTAGATATTCAATATAGAATGGAGTTAAGTTCTATATTTAATGGTGTATATCTCATTATATGTATCCATTTAACCCTGCACTGTAAGGTGCATATAAACCTAAATCTATATCATCCCTAAATTGACATAATTATATTATAGCTAAATAAAAAACTAGAAAATCAAGTTAAGATTTATGTTCCTGCAGGCCGGAGATACGGACACCACCATGGGAAACATTAGCGAAGGAGATCCAGAATGGCAGCCAAAAGGTCAAGTGGGAAGACAGAGATCCCACAGCCTACTGGAAAGGAAATCCCTACATGGGCCAAGGGAGACAGGATCTTATGAATTGCATACACAGGCGCCACTGGGGTGGTCGTCTGTATAATCAGGTAGTGTATGTAGATGCACAAGGATTCCGATGAGATTTATACGGATTTCAGGTTTTTATGTTTCTTATTATTGTATACAGGACTGGGATAAAGAGACCAGACAAGGGTTTAGACAGTCCAAACTCTCAGACCAGTGTCATCACAGGTATTTTCTGGCTACCTTTCTTCTGCAGCTTCACCAATATTCATTTGATTGAAATTAATTAGACTTGGAATTTGGACTTCAGCATTGCCTGTCATATTGACTGATAAACTTGCTGAACCCTTTTGAAAAAGAAAAGAAAAGTAAAACAGCTTACAGGTTAATAACGTTTTCCATGATCCTTCCTTTATAAAAGAAGAGGATAAATCTCATTGGCCAAGATCTATTTCTAAGAAGAGGAAAAATCTCATTGAACAAGAGATTAAATTTTATCAGGTAGAGTTGTCAGCTAGGCTTAATGGAAGGTTAAGTCAGTCACTGTAACCTGGAACAATGTTGGGCAACCTGTATTATCATAATTCACTTAAAATGTGGAATAACATGACTGGTATTGACAATGCCACCTCTCAACATCCATGATATGATGACTACTGCCCTCCTTCCATCAAGCCTAGCTGGCAGCTCTGCCAAATAATTTTTATCCTAGTCCTGTAATATATAACATATGATGTCTGTTCTAGTTTCAAGAATGAAATTCTCATCATTTGTACTTTGGAAAACCTTTCCCTTCATTCACATGTATTTTCCCTGTATTTGTAAGATTGTTCTGGGATTCCTATGAATATCATATAAATTTGATCTGTGTGTTAGGTACAAGATATACATCGAAGGGAACGCGTGGTCAGTAAGCCTCAAGAATATTATGGCGTGTGACTCGCCAACTCTTTTGATAACACCACAATACTATGACTTTTATCTCAGAGGGCTTGTTCCCCAGCGTCATTACTGGCCTATAAGAGCCGATAAGAAATGTGACTCTATCCAGTTTGCCGTTGACTGGGGAAACAAACACCCAAAGGAGGTAAGTTTTTCATAGCAGCCTTGCCCGTGGCAAACAATTCCCTATATATAAAACAGGAAATTGAACTTGGGTTTTCTGCAGGCAATGGAGATTGCAAAGGAAGCAATAAAATTTATTCAGAACGAGTTGAAAATGTCGAATGTATACGATTACATGTTCCATATTCTAAACGAGTATTCAAAGCTATTGAAATATAAGCCCTCTGTTTCAGAAAAGGCTGCAGAGTACTGTTCTGAAACAATATTTTGCTTTGCAAATGAGGCGGAGGAAGATTATATGAAAGATTCAGTTGTCACCACTGCTAGTGCTTCGCCCCCATGTAAGCTGGGAGACCTTGAATGGGAAGAGAAAGCCATTAAGGAATTCCTTGTAAAGAAAGCTAACTCAATAGATTATGTTAAACACTTGGAAGATATAGGAAGTGTTTAATCTTCCTTTCGCTCATGCCCTTGCTCTGTAATAACATCTCTGCATTTTTCTCGCTAAAAATAGCCTTTCTCTGTTGCTTAATAATCGGTGGTGCAGACCTTATTTCTCTTATGTTACATTGAAGCATTAACGAGGGTTAACATATTTAACAGCTCAACCAGAAATTCAAGCTGGCAAAAATGAGCCTCTTTAACAATTCGTTCACAAGTATGGATATAGATTCAGATCACTGGAAGGCCTTTATAACAACCATGATTTTTCCTTCAACTTTCAATGAAGTTTACACGTCTTTTAGAAAAAGAACTTGCACTAAGGTAAGCAATTGATATTATTTACAGGAAAATTTGCACCAAGTAAGGTAAACAATTGATATTATTTACAGTAAATTTGCAATCGTTTGCTCTTTCTTTGGGTGAGTCATGGGCAACTTACAATCTATATGACATGTCTGATTACATTCCTTACGGGCGACTCATGGGCCATTTACACTCGATATCACATCTAAATGATTAAGATTGAATTATTTACAAAATTTGGTAAAAGGGCTTACTAATTTAAAAGCTTTTAAAAGAGGATCACACTTTCGTATTTTTACCATTGAGCCTTTATTAAGGACTTTTGGAGTTTTTAAGCAATTATATATTTTGGCTCATTCAATAGAATCACAAGAACTAAAAATGGGATAGGAATTGCCCCTAGTCATGATCAAATCAATGTATTTGTTGTGTTAACACTTGAGTCATTATCAAATCAATGTCTTTGTTGTGTTACCACTCGAGTCATTATCAAATCAATGCTTTGTTGCATCTTTTGAATATGTTATAACATTTGTCATAGCGATAAGAATTGGTTTCTATGGGGTTTGGTATCACCCAATTTTGGTCCATCTTCATGTCTTTTCATCAAGAAGGTTTTTTGCTTTTCCCTTTGGTAGTATGTGAAAACCCTTCCTTCATAAAGTAAGGCACCACATGTTTATGATTATGACAAAGTCTAGATCAAAAGACTATGTTTTCATAATCCAAAAGTTCTTTACAATTTCGAACTCCACTATTCAACACAATTGGACATAAAGGCCTTTGCTTAAATCAACATAAATACATATCTAGGCATAAGTACTGGACAATGGAAACATTCTTAGTAAGTATTGAAGTTAGTGTAGTATACTTTTCCAAAGCATTACTAATGGATTTTGGATTCATAGCCCCAATGTTCCAAGGAGAGACTAGGTAGTGTAATCCATATCAGGACCTCTAATAGAGACTCTGTATGCGGCTTTGGTGGGCCACCAAGAAGGGCGCCCACCTTCCTTCGCCAACCAGTGGGAGAGAATTAACATAATGTCAGTAATTATTATTGCAATCTTCCCTCACCAATCGAGTTGAGCATGGCATTTCCTTATAAATAATTAGCATGTTAGTTATCAGACAATTAATTAATAAAAAGAGAAACAACGCTTTTCAGTGAGAAGTAAAAGAAGCAAGTCTCTTGATGTTGTTGTAAACAAAAATCACCAAGTTTGATGAAAAGGGTGTTGTCTCGCTGAAATACAATCTGTTATCTCCCAAAATAGCACCGTCATTTTGGTCAGGTTTTATGGTGGATAGCATGGCTATTGATAATTTCCTCAATTCATTGTTGAGTCTTTTTAGCTGCAAAACTTAGGTTTTGGTTTTGTCTTAAGAAAATAATTTGACCCATAAAGTCTTCTTTTCAAAATTTTCATTTTACACTTTCATC
>SNQJ01S0011806.1:83811-105961 GCA_010110895.2 Picea sitchensis
ACAAAACACAGAAGATACACAATACAATAGAGACACAGATTTACGTGGTTCACCCAGTGTGGGCTACGTCCACCAGAGAAATTTCCAGGTCCTTCCTTTATTATTATCCAACAAATGAAGGGATACAACCTACAACAAACCCGTTTTAACTTCCTCTTCTTTCTCTCACAATCTCCTATCTCAGAATACAATATTCGCCCATAATGCATAGCCGCAATATATTTCCCTCATAAAAGAGGGTTGCCTTCTAGGGAAAAAAACCCTAACATAATTTCTACCATCAGATCTGTGACCTTATAATGAACGGTCCATATTTACAATGAAATTACAATATACATTTCATTGTATATACAGTGCAGAGGGGGTAATCCCCCTCTGCACTCCCCCGCGTGGAAGAGTGTACATACTTCTGGGATGTAAATATCATGGGGTATAAACACGGATGAAAACAAAAAAAACCTCTGAATCAGGAAGATAATTAGGCTCCACAACCAACAGTCATGTACTCCAAAAAACGTGCCATCATATTATAACACTTTTCCTGGCAGTTCCTCTTTTGCTAAACAGATTATTGAGAAAGCTTCACCAAAACAAATTTCTTACAAATGCAATATAGTGGGGCTAAATCATCTGTAGAGGCATCACTTCTAAGTTGGATCAGTTAATTAGATAGGAGGTATTGGACACACCTGTTGTTCTTCAAGGTAGCTTGTATTTAATGGAAGTGTTGAGGAAGATAATGAAGCTCTGGCTTATCAGTGCATAGTAGATGAGTATATGGTCAAGATTCCCCTTGCTCTTGCTCTTTCAGGGTTTGCACATCAACAACAAGAACACAACTTAGCTCAACGTTCTACCCACACTTTCAATCAGTTCCATATTCAAGTAGTTGTTGCATTACCAACTACACCAGAGCGTGCAAGACAAAGGCCTCATAAAATTCACACGACATTGTTCTTTCACTCAAAATCTTGTGTGTGGCTCTTGCGGGACAAGCATCGATTCAAAGGAAAACATCATCAGTTGCGCCCACTGAGATATGATCCCGACATAGTTTGAGAAAATATTGGAAAGAATGCAATGAAAATTTCCTCATTTTTTGGTGGAAGCGAGGATGATTCTAAATCTAAATAGGGAGGAATTGGGCCACCAGGAAGGATGTCCACCTTCCTTCGCCAACCAGTAGGAGAGAATTAACATATTGTCAGTAATTACTATTGTAATCTTCACTCGCCAGTCGAGTTGAGCAGGGCATTTCCTAATAAATAATTAGCATGTTAATTCGTCAGGCAATTAATTAATAAAATGTGAACAACGTTTTTTAGTGAGAAATAAAAGCAACAAGTATCTTGTTGTTGTTGTAAACAAAAATCACCCAGTTTAATAAAAAGGGTTTCTTCTTGTTGAAATACAATCAATGGTCATTTACTTCTTACTTCCAGTGGTTTTTCTCTTTCATTCTCTGCGTATTTTTGTATTGTGCAACATTTTATTCTTGTGTGTCAGTCTAATATATTGCTGAATTTTCAATTTTGCATATAGAATTGCGGATCATTTGGTCTAGGAATAGGGATAGGCTCTTTCTGCAACTCACAAACACAAAGTGTTGGCTAAATGCAAGTTCCAAACCTTGAAGCCTTGACTCTAACCTTGATCTTTCAACCACACACTCAAAGTGCATAATGCTCACAGAAGAAACCAAAGCAATGAAAGAAAAAATACAAAAAAAATACTAATGCATGTAGAGCTAGATGGAAAATAAACAACATATAGGGTTTATACTCATGAATGAAAATTGAATTATATATGCATGCTACCTCTTGGGTTTGTTATAGTTACAATAATCAAAACAAAATAGGGCCAAGCCCTTTCTTGCTAAACCCCTATCGGTCTTAGTCTTAGGTGTGCTTACAACAAATAACCACAAACATAATTTTCTTCCTTTCCTTGCTCTTTTACAAGTTATGTACTTTTTTAGTGCTTGGTCTTCTCTTCATCTTCTTCTTCTACAACTCGCAATTCTACCTAGCTCTTAAGTAGAACTATTGTTTTTCCTCCTTCTCCAAGGGTTTTTCCTATTAGCCAACCTTGGAAACCTCTTCTTCTCTAGATTGTTCTTATTTCTTCATGGGCTACAAGCTCATTCCCTCTAATGATAATTCTACCCATCCTTCTCAATTCTTGGAATCACATATATCAATTGTTGAGATTGCAAAATCCAAATGCAAAGGGGGTTCTTGAGGGTCATGAATCCATTTACGCACTCAAAAATGCAATTTCAACAACAAAAAATTGCAATTTGACCAATAAATATGTAGTCAGATTCTGATAACAAGTATGAGAGAAAGTCCAAATCATATAACGTTTAGACTTTTCCTATAATTTTTAAGAAATTCAATTTAAAAAATATGTAAAATATCAAATTTCCATCTCTATATTCATGAAAAAGTACAACACGTATTCATGAATTCACCCATAAATAATAAAAAAAATATTCAAACGGCACATGGTTGTGCATAACTTGTGAAATTATTATTACTCTTGTTGTAGGCCTTGATAATTAACTATGATAAAATAAAGTAGAGAAAATAGCTTCACAAAGTATGTCTCTTGAAGGTATCAAAGATAGACACAACCACCATTGCGGTGTAAATATGACATTGCTTTTGAAATATAAATTAAATTACATTTTAAGGTGAACTATTTCTCAATCGAAATCTTTTAATTTTGTAGGTAATCTATCAAACAAAAATATTATTTTTCAACCATTGACAGTAACCTCTATTTTGAGATGTTATAAACATCTCTTAATTCGAGATGTTATAAACATCTCTTAAGTTTTAAGGAAACAATTTTTTTTCGGAAATCCAATGCAATGGGAATTGCACCTTGAAATGTGGCAATTGTATATATATTTTAATTTCATAATTGTGGTGTTTATATTGGATTGGGATTTTGGAAATTAATAATGAATATTATAAATTTCAAAAAATTATGTGAAGATTAAATATTTTTTTAATAGAATTATATATTTAATGATTAAAAAGGGGCAATCAACATCTCCACGTGAACAAATTTGTGATTGAATTATGTGCATCACATAGAGAGATTTTTAATGAGCCCAAGTTTTCATGAATCCGTGTTCACATGGTTAGATTATGGTCTATGCAAGTTGTACACAATTAAGGAGGGTAAGATTTCTGTTATCAATTTAAAAAAAAAAGTGGTTTACTAGAATTAGAATTAATTTTCAACAAGTGCATAGTTCATATTTATATGGAATCTTGTACAATAAATATAAATATAAGATGATCATAATAATGAATAGGTATATTATGTAGTTAGAGGAAATAATATAATAATAAGGATTATTTGGTATAGATCTTTACAAATATTTACGAAAAAGAATAAATACACGAGAATCATAGTATTGAGATAGGTTGGATGTTATTGTATTCTGGCAAGCATGGCATGTAGAGTAATTCCTTCCAAAAGGAGTATTTGATGGTGTTACCCTACCTTAAGTGTTATCTCTAGATTTTTGTGTTGTTTATGGTATGAATGCATTTTGATATTCCAGAGGTTAAAGGTTTATCTCTCAAGCTTAAGGATTCTCTTGCATGTTTTATCTTTTATCTATCAAGGTTTACTATAAATGGTATTAGAGCTCTTTCTTGGGACAAAAGGAAATTAATAGTTTTTTTTTTCTTTTTTAGATTTTTCAAGGAAAAAAAGAGGACAATGACATTCATATCCATTTTTCAAGCCTTTTGTGCATAATCTAAAAACACCAATTGTAGATTTGAGTTCATTTTTAAAAAATATAAAAATTAAGAAAAATTGTCCAAATTGGAGTCCAAAATGTGAAAATATTGCTTATTTAAAATTAGTTATTTTAGGGTTTTTATGGTGACAACCATGTGAATTGCAATGGAGATATATTTTTATAGATTAACTAGATTTACATCAAAACAATGGCAATAGATGCAGAATGACCATGACGTTTCATAATTGTGGTCATAGTAGTGATTTTGACCAATATTGATGAAGGTATGATAACTTCAAATTAGATACCTTGAAACCCTATTTGTAAAAATAAACTACATTGAAATGTATGTGATTTTCTTCATAACCCTAATTTTTGTTGTAGGTTTTCTTCCAAGAAAAATGTTTTTTACATGAAAATATGATGGCACTAGTATCGAGGAAGGTTTACAAGGAACAAAATCCAATCACATGGAAACTTTGTCTACATGTAAATCTAAGAGATGTTGTTGCCATATGGGGGAAGTCAAATAACATTATGATGATATTCAAACGTACACATATATATTATGAACAAGTACTTTTAAACAAGTGGTCTCATGCTATGAAGGAGGATAAAAAAATCTCTAAGGGTTTATTTTTAGGTGAACACGTTCTTTTACATGTTCATTGATGTATTCAGGTGGAGAAGACTATTTTTCTATTAACCCTACCCTCAAGCATATTTTCATCAATGTTAACTTGACTAAAATATTTCAAGTTTTGGAAAAGCATATTCAATGCACACATGTTGAGGGTGAGAATGTTCAAATTTTTAAATATTTGAATATTAATATGGATAAATATGTTTTCAATTGAGCTTTTAATAGTATATATGAATAATATGGGTATTCTTGGATGGACTTAGTTGGTACAATTAATATTAATGTGAAAAATTAATTCACGAATATTTCGTATAAGAAAAAGAAGATATTGCTACGAGATATAAGTATAAGTAAACAAGAAGGGCCCAAGGTGGCATATGAATAAGTACTTGGAGGGAAACTACTTGCAGTACCCACTAACACATAAGATGAAGAGTCTAAGATTGAATTGGAAGAAGAGCCTCTAGAAGCACATGAAGAAAACCCCCAGGAAGGGCGTAAAAAGGAAAAGGAATCTAAGGAGCTACATGACTCAAAGGAACCACACATTGAAGATTCAAAGACCAAAACTACAATAGCTAAGGTTTTTGCATATCACCATCTACACCATGTAGAGAAATAATAGTCATTAAGGAACGGTTGTGAGCATAAACAAACTTACTATGGACCAACATGGAACTAGAAAGGCACCCATTATGGAAGCACACGTAGGACTATAATTAATGCACGGAGATATCAAAGTAGTAGAGTGACAACATGGAATGAAAGTAGCAACTAGAATCGATATCAAGGTGGCATAAAATTAGTTTAACCCCATGTCCACTTTTCACTAGGATGGATGGATGCTTATGCTTGGTATCAATTGACTACATTTCTTAGTAGATCATATTATATGGTTTCTTCTCATGTTTAGAGGATGAAACATACAAAGGGAGATGGAATGTAATGTACATAGGGAGGATAATATGGAGTACCTAGGGATGTACCCAAGGGGATAATAAATGTCATATGGCGATAATCATGGAATAGGCCCGCTATGTAGTTAGAGGAAATAATATAATAATAAAGGGTAATTGGCATAAACCTCTAGGAATATTCATGAGAAAGTATAAATACACATGAGTTTCATTGTATTGAGGTAGGTCAGATATTATTGTATTGTAGAAAGTATGGATTGTGGATTAATTCCTTCCATAAGGAGTAATTGATGGTGTTATCCCACCTTAAGGGTTATCTCTACATTCTTGAGTTGTTTACAGTGTGGATGCATTTTATTTATTTATTAATTTAAGGATTTATTTCTCAAGCTTAAGGGTTATATTGCATGTTTTATCTTTTATCTCTCAAGATTTACTACATTCTAACATCTAGATAAGAGAATGCAACTTTTGCATTTTTGCATCTTTTCCCATGTCATCTCAAAGCTCATCCTTGTTGGAACTCAAAATTTTAGGTAAATATTGCATATGCGCACAAACAAAGTTGTGTGCACCTATTCCAATTTTGGGAACACTCAAGTAGTTTTGCAAGGAGTGATAGGAGGCACGTGTGCCATAACACGTTTTTTTATTGCGCACCGGTTCGAATTCTACCAATGTGCATTAGTATGAGTTTTGTGATGCACACCAAAAATAAAGAAGACACTGCATGCATGTTAGAATCAAGAAAAGACTCTTCGGGAAATCTCCCTGAATGATTACTAAAAGCAGCACGAGGCAACATGGAGTAGAAAGAAGATGAGCTAGCAAGGTAGTTGAGATTTCCACAATTCCAAATTGGTGACATGGAATGCATGTGGGTGACAGAAGTGTGTGGGACTGACAGTCAAAGGAATGAGTGGGGAAGAACTGAAATCACTAAAATCCATAGCAAAGAAGAAAATAAAAGGAAGCAAGGATGATAAAGAAAGGTTTGGTTGTTTGAGATTTAGATCGATAGTCAGTTGGTTTTTGTTTGAGAGTTGTGGGTATTGTTGTCTTTGAGATCGATCTAAGCCTATCTTTTCTAATGTCTTTGGTTGTAATTCCAATTATGTCACATTTGTAGAGTCTAAAAGAATGCACATGGTGTTGTGTATTGCAACAATGGGAAAATGTATAAGAGAGCAAGACTTTGTTGCTATGAAATTGTGAGATGCTTAATGTGTGCTTGTGATGATGGAGTGAAGATAATAAAGATGCAATGATTCTGGTTTTATGATGTGTTACTCATGTGTCAATTGAGTGTGTGTGTTTTTGTTGCATACTGTTAGTTGTTAAGTAGCTTTCAATGGATTTTTTGAATGCCAACTTGAATGGAATTTTGTGCAATTAGTCCTTCATTATCATCGACAAAATACCAAATGGTCTATGTGATCCTCATGGTGTCTCAGGTGAGACATTCTTTAGTCTCTGACTGAGGATTGATATACTGATGCCTTGGGGTTTCTGTTGGTCAACTTTGGACAAACCCTCAGTCTTCAATCCCCCAACGTTAAGAAAGACGTGCATAAGCGTAAATGAGCCAAAAAATGGTTTTGGTGGGAACTAAAGGTTTTCTATTGAGTGATGAAGGAAAACAATGAGGTGGTATCCATCTCAGCAATAAATTGAATATTGTATGATTGCAAAGGAAGATGAGTTTGATCGGTGATAAAATCAAGGTATGAAAGTTAACGTGAAACGATAGAAGGATATTTATCTATACATTGATATGAATGAAAGTTTCTTTGTTGAATTTCCTTGTCTATTGTATGAATGGTCGAGGAGGAAGACTTCCACTAATATTGCTTTGAGGCCTCAAGAACCATTGGTTTGGGATAAAATCATGGTTGATAGACTGAAGGCCTTGGATAACAAATGGACTCATGCCATCAATTTTTGGTTTTCTTAGGTGAAGGTAGGGTATATAATTGAATTTTCTATTGAGTACACTGATGCTTTTAGCGAAGTTAAAAGAAAGTTCATGGAAGGGCCTAGAAGAAGGTTGTTAGAAGAAATTCCACTTTTTATAAAGATGATGTTCGTGGAGAAGGAGATGATGAGAGTGCAACTTGACATGATGGTCGAGTAGAATCCTCTAGCGCTGGGGGGGATGAAAATACTGGGGAAAAGTAAGAAAGGAGATGGATACATTGAGGAGAATCCAAAAGTTGTTAAAATGAGGTAAGGAATAGGATGGACCCTAAAGAGAAGAGGAGAGAGAGAGTCAAGAGGTATGCAAGAAGAGTTGAGTCAAGGAGGAGAGCAGAACAAAGAAGTGAAAGGAATTTAGAAAGGGATGCATGATGAGGGATTAGGCCTATATTGAAGAGGTGGGAGACTCTACCAGGAGGAAGTGCGGAAGACCATGTTGTGCTAGAGAGGAGAAAAGATGAGGATAGGTCCATGAAGAGGCGTGACATTGAGATTAGGGTATCCGGTGAAAATACTAGTAGTAGTGGTAGTAGGGGCTTAGAAGACGAAGTATTAACCCCTTGGATATTATGGAGTGTCACAACTTCAGAGGAATATGAGGTGAAAATGTAGGAGAGGAAGATGGAAGATCCCCTAGTGGTGGGGGAGAAGAGTTGGCAATAGTGGATGGTCTTTTGAAACTATAGGTAGGAAACTCTCTAGGTTATATCACAAGAAATGTTAGATGAATATGGATTTACCCCCCCTTTGAACCATCCCCCTTGTGCATTTGTAGCCAAGAAAAATAAAATACAAAAAACAAGGCAGTTGGAGTAGAAGCAAGAGGAGGAAAATAAAGAAGGGAAGTGATGAGTGAAGAAGAAGATGAAGTAAGTGCTACTTCATCGGGAAGAGTATTAGTACTGAGATCTGAGATACCCAACGATTAGTTTGGAGGACATAGTTTGAGGTTGAGGATGGTGAATTGGGATAGTAACCTGGGGTTACTTGTGTTCCATGGAATGGGTAGAGATGATGTGGAGTAGTATTGGTTCACATGTGAGGGTATATGGTCTGTGAAGGGGATCAAAGACAAGGAATCAAATATTGTACAGC
Organism: Picea sitchensis; assembly: GCA_010110895.2. NCBI lineage: Eukaryota > Viridiplantae > Streptophyta > Pinopsida > Pinales > Pinaceae > Picea > Picea sitchensis. The sequence continues at coordinate 92,210 of SNQJ01S0011806.1, forward strand.
TAGAGACCACATTTAAGGACAGAGCCCTGACGTGGTATATGAAGTACAAGGTCACTGGACCACTGAGATAATAACGGTCCTTGACAGAGATCAAGAGAGATATGCTTAAGGAATTCCAAAATCCTAAGTTAGAGTCTCAATGTATTACAAAAATCAAGGAGATTAAGCAGAACCAGGAGAAACCATGTGGGATTATTACCAATGGTTCAAGATCTTCCTAAATAGGATAACATTCCATATCCAGGACGTGTAGCATAGATAATGGTTTATTGTGGGGTTACTTCTCCATATCTAAATCCCGCTCACCTAGTAGAAGGTGACTACATAGATAGAAGTGGTGGATATTGCAATGCACTTGGAGGCTATAGTAGGATAAGGAGAGACATTGGTAGGGTTGGAGCATGTACAGTCTCAACTTGCCAATCTGACAATGAAATTACAAGATATGGAAAAATAAAAAGTAATGTGTGAGCATGTATGGTGTACCACATGTCTCCCAGAAGGGCATCGTAGAGATGAGTGTCCTGTACTAGGAAACTATGTGGAAATGGGTGCGTCGAGTCCATTTATAGTTGGGTCTTAGGTGGAATGGTGAAAAATTTGTAGATAGTGCGACCATGTACCACCCCACTTCCCAACATTGGAGAATTATCAAAAGGCACATCATACTCCATTCTACAAATTATGCAAGTCTGTAGGACATGATGTGAACAAATACCAGTCACTCTAGATGATGCAAGACCATACCCATGATGTATTCAAGGTATAGGAGGAACAAAAGGGTGGTGATCATGGCAGTGCTGAGAGAGGTGGATATCAAGGAGGTCCCAGAGCTGGATATAGACACAGACATGAATGATTATATGGAGGAGGTGGAGGTAGACCCCACACTTGTTTTAAATGTGGAGATATAGGCCACATGTCAAGATTTTGTACCAAACCATGCACTCTTTGTGGATACTGCTACAACCCCTAGCATGTTAGAAAGGATTGTCCCGACTTACTAAAGAAGTGGAAAAGAAGAAGGCACATTGCAACATGGTGCATGGGGAGCTTGTGTAGGAATCATAAAAAGGATGATGAAGTTGATGTTTGGGTGATAACCCGAGGAAGAGAAAATATGAGAATGTAATTTGAGCATGGTGAAAGCTTAGGTCAAAGGATAGATGGGAAAATAAGAAAGGAGATGTAACCTCCTCCTAAGTTTGATGCTACTTGGAAGAAGTAATTCCTATGCGATGCATAGAGGGCCATGGAGGAAGAAATAACATGAAAGGAGTTTCAACATGCGCAACAATGGTCACTTGAGGAGGCCTAGATCCATGAGGAAGTACAATGACTCACATATAAGTCACTAGAAGAGGCCCGTGCATGTGAATAATTAAAACACGCCACACAAATATATTTGGAGGAAGATCACATGCATGAAGAAGTACAACGTGTGACATAGAAGTCATTGGAAGAAGCATGCAACCAATAGGAGCTGTGATGCAATGAACAGAGGGAAATCAAGGAACATGTGTAGGTGGAGTTGAAGTGTAATGCACGAATTGGGTCACGAGACAGAGAACGAGGATCAAGTAAGTAACTTATTACATTTTTGTTTTATTTTGTTAAGCAATCCTGATGCTACACAAAATTGAACGTTGATGTTATCAACTTGCATGTGTGACGAAGGGATTGAGAGATCTATATCAACTCCCCTACCAAAAAGGGATATGTGCCAAGTGAGTAAGTAGAAGTGCATAGGAAAAGAGTTCAATATGACAATTGAAATCAATAGTTATGAAATGGATGGGGTCATGTTGTATCTAGGTTCTGACGTGAACATCCTGCTAAATAAGTCATGTGAATTAATGAGTAAACCAAACTTGGTTTGGTCTCCCATTCAGTTGCGATTGGAAAATAAATATAGGATCTACCCTATAGGACGATTGGATCAATTTGAAGTGAACATAAAAGGGGTGAAGATGATGGCTGATTTTGAAGTGATAGAAATTGTAGATAGTTATGATCCCTACCCTACCCTACCCTACTTGGCATTGATTGGGCCTTCGACAATAATGTTGTGTTGAATATAAATAAGTGATAGATGTTGTTTGATATTGATGTTCTACGTGTGATCACACCTTTACATCATAATGAACGAAAAAAGTACAATGAGCTGGTGGATGAAGATGTACGAAGATCTGTTATTGAGAATATCTACAAGATCACTGGGCACAAGGAATATTATGTCAATCACATGACAGATGGGGAATTAAGACGGAGGAGTGTGAAGTCATATGATACTGATTCAGACGATACTATGGAAAGATGAAAGATAAAAATTTATGAAGTATCCACAAGAAGATGCACACGTATTACCACTAAGGTGTGTGAAGAAGAGTTTGGATCCTATCGGTTCAATAGCTCAGATATGGTGGATGTGTTTATTGCATGGATGCATCAGATTCCCAAACACCACTAGGTCCATGACATCAATACAGTGCTCATAGGAATACCTGTGCAATGGTGGTTTGTGCACCGAGAACCTCCCTGTGAATTGGAAATCATGAATGATTCGATGTGGGAAAGATTTAGACTAGATGTAGATATATTTCGATACACATGTTCTTATGAAAGGTGATGGATAGCCAAGTACTGACATGGGGCACGTAGTCGATACCTGAAGGCCTAGTTCATGCTTTCGATAAATAAATCTGTTCCCACAGTTCCTTGGTTTTATACTAGGAAAGTAAGGGAGCCGCATGCATGGAGAATTTATATGGCTACACAATATGTTGAACTAGAAAGAATGTCCACCTGTTTAATCCCACTCAACCCCATTGAAAAAAAAATGAGTCTCACAGGAGTAAGGAAGTAGTGGGTAGTTAGTGGATTCCCTTGGTTCCATAAGGGCCAACTCCATCTCCTCAGTGGAGAAAAATGACCGGATAGGTTCATGTGAAGAAGCGTCGCGACCTACCAGGGGTCATTGCAACCAATTAATCAAGGACATATTGGTGTAGGGGTGTGCAGGAAGAATGTGAGGTACCCCCATAGAATAATACTTGTGCATGCATGGAGCTATACATGTCATCACTATTATGAAATATTCGACGATGGAGAAAGATTTGTGATAATAAAGGTCGATATGGTAGGTAATTACACTGTGTGAAGTTCATCTAATTTAGGGATAATAGGATCATTAATGTCATTGAGAGGAGGATGATTTTCCCGATTTAGAATAAAGGAGAAGTTAATTTCAGTGGTTGGTGGAAAGCTCAACATTAAGGCTACAATGACTGATAGGTGTCCCACATAATGATTTCTATGGCTGGGATGGAGGATGGTAGTGACCAGCTCAAGGAAAGGATTGGACAATAACTACACATTCGATCAATGGCATGCGCCATTACATTATCTTTATATTAAGAAAAAGTGGAGTGTTTTGGATCATTATTTATTTCCCAGGTTCTAAGAGAACTCTTCCATTCTCTTTTAGCAAGGTATTGGTAGCGACAAGTGCATATCCCCATTAGATATTAGTGGGATTTCATACACATTCACCCTATCTAGCGTGGCATCCTCAAGAAAACCCCAAGAATGATTGAAATGTAAGTCCATGAAGGAACAATCGATTCTCGATCCTCTGCTTTCATGCAATGTACAGTTTGAAGGATCGATGTTTGAGAAGGTTCCCCTGCTAAAATGTGTTGATTGTAACATTAGGGACTCCAATCAATGCCATGAGTTGTAGTTTGATAAATATACAAAGGTCATCCAAAAATATTATGGTATCGAGAGAGTACTGACTCGGGAATGGGCGAGGAATTTAAGGAAATTGAGGGTTCCCACATTGCTCAAATCTCCACATTTCATTCACGCCCTAGTTGTTCAAGCATGTGTCCACTTCCTCCTCACTAGGATGTATGGGGGGTATTTATGGTTGGAACAACCATACCCTATTGATTAAAACATGATGCACCATATTTCTATCCTTTCCACTTTTGGCAAGGATCAAACAAATACCCTTAAAGAAAATGATGCCACTCAGGAAGAGGTTTACTCTTTCTTTGGCACACACAGGAGGAAGTGCGGGGTCATAATCCTCGAAATTAATAATCCAATTTTCCACACAATTATTGTATTACAAGATTATCGACAAATTATGAAGAGATGAATGCACTCTCAGGGTGGTCTTTATTGTAGAGAGGTGCATGGGAGGAACTTAGATTGCATGGGATCCATACTTGCTCGATGAGTTTATCTCCAACTTCTTTGATGATCAATATTGGGGCAAATAATTCCATTATGATTGGGTTATCCTTTTGTTGGGTATGGTGCTATGAAAACCACCCTCGATATTTGAAGCAGACAACGAAGGTTCCCACTTGTTCATTCCCCCCCATTTCCTGACTTTCCATCATTCCAAGAACCCCGAGGTATAGGAAACAGTCACCAAATCCTTCCTCCAGTGGTTCATAGAATTAATCGTGGATTCCAACGGGAGGGTCTACATCTCGACATGACTTTTTGATAGGTATTTTGATTATCTTGAATTTAAATGCAATTCCGATAATGTTTTTATTTATCCCTGTGCAACCAATAATATGACCAAAGTTAAGCTTCCTCTTTGTATTACAAAGAGAGACATCCTGGATGGTGTTGTAGTGCGGCCAGATGAATACCAACCTCCATTATTTAAGGTCCAATATGAATTTGAAGTGAGGACCAAGAAGTCCCAAGAGTAGAGGTATGTTGCGGTTGTTTCTTAGCATAGAGATATGACTAGTGCATCTAAGAGTCAAAATTCAGGTTCCAGGACTAAGGGCCACCCCATTCAATTGAGGGTATGCAAAGTGGTGGTGGATTTGATGAAGAGGTGGAGGCAGGCAGGAAAAGGAAGTGGTCTTCCAAAAATTAGGTTCCACCCCCTATCAACCTTGGCTCCAACCCATAAGATGAATTTCCACCCTCCCCATGGGCGACCCCAATCGACAAAGAGGTCTCAACACTCTCAACCTGGTTGAATTTTCAGTCTAGTTCTGACAAACACGGATGAAAAACTACCATGAATAAAACATAGACTCGCTCCCCAACACCTAGCTGACAAATAACCAAACTAATGAAGGATATTTGTGCTCAATTGTTCGAACAACAAGCATTTCAAAATGATATGGTGAGGAAGGTGGACACCTTAGGTCAACAACTTGATTTTTCCTCACCAACAGAATCTCCTCCCCAAGAACCCCAATCCATTGACGCTTCAATATCGATCCAACAAAGCGTTTTGAGTGTTAGCCCACTCACCATGATCCCCTCCGACTCCACCAAGACAAAGTTAAACCTTTCATAAGTCCCTACTGTCAAGATTCAAGGATCAATGACTACCATGATCTATGAGCTTGGGGAGAGAAACCAAAATCTCACTCGATAGCATGCCTAATTATGCCTTTAGTTTGACCATAAATTCTCAAGCCATGCTGACAAAAGGTCTCAACTGTAGCAGGAATCAAGTTCACATCAGGAAATTGAAGTTGCCCGAAAAAATCTCTAGCAAATGAAACTTCCTGAGGTTACTATGCATATAGAAAGTAAGGCCCAGTATGAATCCTTTATCTCCAGTCACACCGATGTATTCATTGCTCTAGATGAGGTGTACTCACAGGTTTGTAAGAATGCGCAGGTACAACCAGAGATCCCGACACCACATAATCTTAGAGTGGTTACTAAGCATAGTAATCTCATAGAATCTGAAAATACAGAACTATGTGCGTGGTTCTAAGAGTTAACGCCGAAAGAGACATAATTATAGAAGAAGATTGCAACAATAGAGGCCACTTTCCAGGATGGGTGGAGTAGATTGAAATGCATTTTGGAGGTGGTTGATAATATCTTCACCCTGTGGACACATATACAAACCGCCCCACAATGTTTTTCTATCCATCATCGATTTCGCACAACAAAACAGTAGATTGGAATTTCTCCCTCTAGGTAAGTGCACAAATCCGATGGTTTCTATTGCATCCAAGATAAAAGAGATCACTCCAGCCCAGGCTGAGTAGAAAACATATCAAAGATCATCACTACTGCGGTCGATAAGGGCTTAAAAATTTGGCTCGCTGATAGACGCACAGGTTGCTGCCATCCCATTGATCAAGAAAATGAAAACAACATATCTGATAGCTCTTCATGTCACAACAGTCGATGTCAATGCAGTTGTTCATATCACCTAGGAACTTTAGGGAAACCTCAATGAGCCTGATCACCAATTCAAGGAGTTTTTCCAATAACTCTTGAAGATGGTTACGACTATCACATCATTCACTCCATGAGGCAGTTGGCTTGAGGACGATCCAAATAATAACGTTGGAGGATTGTTGGCACCCAATTTTTTTGGAAAATATTGCACATGTGCAAAATAAAAGTTATGCACGCCTATTCCAATTTTGCACGAGGAGTGACAGGAGGCTCGTGCGCCAGATCAAGTTTTGTTATTGCACACCAGATTGAGTTTTGCCAATGTGTGTTGGTCTAAGTTTTTTAATGCGCACCGTAAATAAATAAGACAATGCATGCTTTCCATAATCAAGAAAATAATCTTTGGTAAATCTCTTTGAATTATTACTACAAGCAACAAGAGGGAATGTGGAGTAGAAAGAAGATCATTCGGTAAGGTAGTTAATATTTCCACGATTCCAAAGAGGCAATGTGGAATGCATGCGGGTGATAGAAGCATGTGGGACTGACAGTCAGAGTAAGGAGTGAAAAATAAAGGAAAGCAATGGGTGCCAAAGCAGAGAAGGAAATAAAAGAAAGAAAGGATGACAAAGAAAGGGTTGGTTGTTCGAGAGTTAGATCGATAGTCAGTTGGTTACTATTTGATAGTTGTGGGTATTGTTATCTTTTCGCTCTCTTTGAGCCTATTTTTTAATTTCTTTGGTTGTAATTTCAAGTTTGTCACATTTGCAGAGTCTAAAAGAACATGCATGCTTCTTTGTAATGTAACACTGGGAAAATGTATAAGAGAGTAAGGATTTGTTGCTGTCAAATTATGAGTTTCTTAGTGTATGCTTGTGATGATGGAGTGAATAAAATAAAGTTGCAGTGATTCTGATCTTATGATGTGTGACTCATGTGTCAATTGAATGTGTGTGTTGTTGTTTCACACTCTTAGTTGTTAAGTAGTTTTCAATGGATTATCTGAATGCCAACCTAGATGGAATTTTGTGCAATTAGTACTTCATCATGAACGGAAAAAAGACCATATGGTTTATGTGATCCTCATGGCCTCTCGGGTGAGACCTTCTTCAGTCTCTGACTAAGGATTGATATGTCGATACCTTGGGTTTTTCCTTGGTCAACTCTGGACAAAACCTGGTTCTTTAACCCCCCAACATTAGGAAAGACGTGCAAAAGCATAAATGAGACAACAATCCTCAAGATTAAAAAATCAATTTTTGCATCCTTGAGAATGATAAATAAAATATTCTACCACATACAACTCTTTAAGATATTTCCAAATCTATATTATATATATTCAATTGTCATTATTGTGATCAAAATGTAGCTTTTGAAAATCCAAGTATCAATGGGAATTTTCATTATTTAGTTGTTGCAATGATACTTGTGTATCATTCAAGAAAGTGATTGAATATGTTGGAATGCCCCCTTTTTCTACAAATGGGATATTTTAAAGTTCAAAATATTATTAAATCTAAAATTCGTTCTAGTATAATGAATGATGTGATGATCAAAACAAAATTGGGATTTCTAAAGTAGAAAAAGGGTATGATGTGCTAATGAGACAAGATAAGACAAGATAACTAAAACAATATGAGCCAATCAAGATGATACAATACAACATGATTGAGACAATGCAACTATCCAATATATGACAAGGCAATATGAGATGAATGAAGACATATACAAAGTAGGTAAAAATATAGATAGATGATTAGATAAGAGGTGGTCTTTGTTGATCATGGTTATACTTTTTGGAGTTGAGAGGAGACAAGTCGAGTTGGTTGAGTTATGGGAAAATGAAAAGAGAGACAATATGGCCAAGGAAGGATGACACGAGATGAGGCAATATAAATATATCATTCAGAAGGAAAAAAAATTAAATGGAACATGACTAAGAAGGATGGGATGAGATGAGATGATACAAGACAAGAGGATAAAATACAATCGAGAAGAGACAATATGAGAGAATATGAAATAAGAATAAAAAATAAGAGACGATCCAGGCTTACTAAATTGTGGGAAAACACAACAAGATGAGATGATATGTGACTGGATGAGAATGGAAGGTAGAGATGACATGAGACTAGAAAAGGCAATCGAGACAAGATGATGCAAGGAAACTTGATGAAACCAAAGGAGACAATCAAGTTGAGATGAGACAATATGATATGAAGCATCAAGACAACACAGACGATATGGGATGAATCAAGATAATATGAGACGACAAATTTATGGGAATGAGTTGAGTTAAGATGAGATATTATAGGATGAGATCAAAAGGGAAAAAATGAGTTGAGAAAGATGACAAGAGATAAGATGAGATAGATGAGACAAGATAATAAGAATGAGTAAAGAGGAGAGGAGACAACTTATATGATATGTGATAGGATGAGACATGAAGGGGTGATTGCACTGAGAGTAGCGAGGTTCTCTACATCCCAGTATGTGGGAGATGTCAAGGTGTTATTGTTATGAGGTGTTAGCGTTACATTAGATAACACTACATTAAATAAAAAAAATCGACTCATTTAAAAAATATATAACAATAATAAAAATAAAGTTGGCTCAATCAAAAAAACAATTTTGGTTCAATTAAAAAAACAATTACATGCACTGTGCAAAACTTGACATGGAATGAAATAATAATAAAAAAATTACACTTGAAGAAATCAGATCCCTCTCAATGCTTGATAGATCCATATTTAAGATGGATGTACGCTAGTAGAATATAAGATGAGATGAAGAAGATGAGACATGACAAGAAAATACGTGATTCAATATGAGACTATACGATAATAGATTAGAAGAGGAAATACTATACAAGAAAATTATTGAATGATGATTTCAATAACTTATTTTATGTGGTTCTTATACGATTTATCTGTTTTTTTCCTTTCCTAGTTTAATGTTTAACATTTAAAACATTATTGATTATTTCATAACAATTATCATTGAGAAGAGACAAGACAAAACATGCCAACATATACAATATGATACAAGACAAGATGAGATATGATGGGGAAAGCATTGTGCATAAAAATTGTAGGTTTGGCTAAAAACATAAATATATGGTTGGATAAGGAGTAGTCTATTCTCAAGACTATAGTTTTTTGAATCAAGGGGAGTTGAGTTGAACTAGTTGAAATTTTAACCAACTAACCTCTAACCTCATATCCATGATCCTTGAACACCCTAACATTGAATGCACATATAACCCCCTATCCAAAATCCTAATCTCTTAAACCACTAATTATGAAACCTTTCGACACTACTTTAATGTAAATACCTTGTAACCCAATCACTCATTGATTGGTTAAGCCGCTATGGGTGAATCCTTGTGTGTCACACATTCTATCAAAATGTGGCAATGAAAATTTGATATTTAATATTTTTTTTTTTTAAATTGAATCCCTTGAAGCTCATGCATGCATTGGGAATTTTATTGTGCAATAAAAAGATAATTTGTAGGGAATTATGTCATTTTGTTTTTTAATATTTTTTTCTAAAAATTTTAATTTCATTTAGTTTCAAACTTTATTTTAATTATGTGTTCATCGTTGCAAAAGTCAACAAGTGACTTTTTTTCACAACAACTAAATAAAATAAAAAAATACGGTCACATAACGTAGCATTTTTGACATGTATTTTTTTTGAAAAAACATATTTTTTTTATTAATTTTTAAAGGTTACTAATTAATCCCTAGATGGGGTGTTAACTTTGCATGCATGATGAGTTTCCACTAGGTTTCTCAAGTCACCACCTAATATATTTTGTATTTCCCAAGACGAGTGGCTACAACATATTTTAATTCCCTGGTAGTATATCACTATCAAGACGATGATTCAATGAGTACGGTGATGAGCCAAATATTTGTCTCTCGTACTACTTATTCACTTGGGATTAATGCAACAATTATGCACAGTGTTAATTATTAGGACAATGGGTTGGTTTTCCTATACAAATGCCTACGTGGGGTTCTTCTTTCCATTGCATCCTTCCTTGGCATCGAGAAGCTCCATTTCTTCATTGTTGAGTGGCCCTCGGTCCCTTATTGCTCGAGGAAACTGTTTCCTTTCATTGTGATTCTGCCTCTTTCATGCAACATGCCTCGTGAGAGAGATAGATTGAAGTGTGGTAGTGGCACTGTTCAAAGTGTTTATAATAGGTGTCGCTACTCGTCACCCTTCTTTGGCATATATGATTCGGTGCAACATTCCACGACGTATCAAGAGGAGGAGGGGAATTATTCTGGTGTTCGACTTGAGGAGGAAATGTGGGGTTATGCAATTATAGAGGAAGAGCTTCCTCAAATTAATGAGGAGTCTCCCATATGGTCCCTCGACGAAAAATGCACAGAACAGAGAGACTAATTCCGAGGAGTGTAGGGGAAATGAAAATGACAACATTATGCAACAAAGTGAGTATAATCACCCACAAAGTGAGCAAAGAATGGAAGAATGACTCACCCAGTTTTCCGAAGACCAGATGCAACTCATCTTTGAGCTTTCCAGGGATATGGCAGAGCATAAATATGGTCAGGAGAAGATGGAAATTATAATTGACGGTCTCTATGACTATCTTTATGGTTTGCAGCACGAGACGATGCCTCATGGTGGTCCTGTCTAGAGAATAATTGTTCATTCGTGGCATGCTCCTCCCCAACACCATGGAAGTGAGAATGCACCTAGAGAATGATGACTTCCCAGTTATGTTCCATGAATTTCCCTTATGGATCAATTTCTAGTTTCTTTTTGTTTTAGTTTGTTTCAGTTGATAGAAAATCTAGCATGTTTGAACATTTCAAATTTTGGTCATTCAGGAAACCTCTTTTTGAAACTTAAGTTCTAGTGTTGGAGCTATTTTCCTTTGCTTTCAACTCTGGAATCAAGACAATGGCTATGTATTGGTTTAATTTCAGTTAATAGAAGGTAACGAATTTCTAGATTAAGAAAAAAAGGTGACTAATTAATATTTGAATCATATATAATATACATCTTTTTCTTTGAAACAAATTTATCTCTCTTGTTTATGTATACTAAAAAATAAAATACCTTTTGAGAGTAAACATCCACGAGTGTCCCAAATATTTTTTCTAATCATTTGGTTGTGTAACTATTAGGGGACTATTTTTTCACTCAACATGTTTACAACTAGGCCAAAAAAATGGTGTGTAAGCCTTATAATAGAAGAAATAAAAAAATATAATATAGAAATGAAAATGAGAAAATTATATGCCATTAGAAAGACGATTCAATGATGAACCCATTGACATTGGGTAATCCACTTAACATGAAACTTATGAAGGGGTTTTATCCCTTAGATTTTGTAACTCCATGAAAATCCTACAAAAATTGGGAATGTTTGATAACTTTTAAACCCTTGATCAAGGTTTATATCTCAATCAAGGGTTTGTAATACCTATATCAATGGATTAAGAGGGATTTTAAGAGTTCCTGGTTTGATGTTTTATGTTAACATAAGAGCTTGATTCAAATTTAATTATGTCCTTAATCAAGGGTTTAAAATATCTTAATTGAGGGCTTAAGATGAAGCTTTAGAGACCTTTGATCGATGTGATGTGCTAACTTAATCCCTTAATCAAGGTCTTAGGTTATCAATTAAATTTTTAATACTATGATCTAGGGCATGAATCCTAGATTGAAATTATCCCTCTATCAACGATTGGCCAAGATCATTTTCCCTCTCCCACATTACCAAAAAGTGGCCAAGATGATTTTTCCCCTCCCACATTACCAAAAAGTGGCCAAGATCATTTCCCCCCTCCCACATTACCAAATAGTGCAACATAGATTTACATATTCACCCTTATTTTATAGCCTCTCGCCTCTATCATTTATCTTTAAACAATTGTTTTCCTATATCCTAACTCCTCCCTCTACCCCATCCCTAAATTCCCTAATACATAACCCATTATCCTCTTAAAATACCTTAACCACAACTCGTGATCCAAGTGGATATCACTGGCCACCCACCTTTTACAATTGGCTCAAAACAGTTTTCTGACAATTTTGGTAATTTACTATTTTTAGTAGTTTTTACTTTCGGAGCCGTTTTAAGGCCCTAAACGATGTTTTTTGGGAAAACGGGTTTGCAATATGGAATTTTCTTTGATATTTCCCCTAAAATGAATCTCCTCGATGATATATTTCCAACAGGCTATCATACACCTAAAATGAAGATCATATGCAAAAGTTATGACACCAGGAAGTTGATGTACTAACTGACCCAAATGGGGCCCACATGACTTTTGGCACTTCATCTCCTAGGGTTAGGTTTTTGGATGTCTAGGGTTTTTGGAATTCCTATTTATTGTAAAAATGATTTCAGAGCCTCATTGTAATCATCTTCTTGCAAATGAGTGAACCGTCACATTTCTTCTCAGAGATAAGTCACCACCATTCCAAAAAGCTTGTTTCCGCTACATTTTACAGTTTCAACTTATTTCCTTATTGAATAGAAAACCAATTTTACTGTATCTTTGTTATTTTGTGTTAAGCACCTGTTAATAATGTGTAGTCATTTTGTTATGCTTATAAAATCCGGATCAGTGGTATCAGAGCGGTCTTCTCCTTATCATCTTAATGCATGTCCCCAATGAGGTCGGAGTACAAAGAGTTGGGTCTCGAGCTTGTTTCTCTTGAGGAAAAAATCTCTCGCATGCCCAAACGACCTCTCATGGAAGGAGAAAAGAAATATGATGGTACAGGAGATCCTTTCAAACTGTTGATTTAGGAAGCCCTCATGCAACAAAGGAACGAGATGATGGATAGTTTCGCACAAATCCTTCGGCGACTACCAAGAGGTGACACATCTTCTTCGAGCAGAGGCACCGCCCCCTTCAAGGTACAAATAAAATTCGATATTCCTATATTTGAAGGTCAAATAGACGCAAATATTGTAGACAAGTGGTTGAATCTACTAGAAGGGTATTTTTCTGTCCATAACTTTTCGAATAGAGAAAATATTACTTTTGCGCTCCTCAAAGTTGTTCCCCATGTCAGATATTGGTGGGAAAACTTCTATGAACAAAAGGAAACAAAGGAACCCTCATTATTTACAGTCACGACCACCTGGGAATCCTTCAGGAATGCTATTAAGGAACAATACTACCCTGTCGGAAGTTAAGGCGACTTGTATACGAAATGTGTTGGATCATGTTGTCATTGATGCTAATGGTTTGATTGATTGATGTCAAGTGATTGATTGATGCCAAAGGATTGATTGATTGATGATTGATGTAATATAATATGTATTTTCCTTGATGAGAGTGCATAGATGAATATGGATCAATGAGTTGTCATTGATATGATCAAGATGGATCAATGAGTTGTCATTGATACATGATGAAGATGGATAATTGTGGTTTCATTGGTATATGATGCATTGTTGGAAAAATGTATAGATGACTCATTATTGTCTTATCATGATTGATAAGGTGCACAAATGGATGAACTCCAAAGTGGTCCCCTTATGGTGAAATCCCTCACGGGAAGACGCTT
>SNQJ01S0011806.1:105971-124967 GCA_010110895.2 Picea sitchensis
GTATAAATAAGATAGAAATGGTCTCTTGTAGATCATCCTTTTTGTGGATCAATGGAGAGCTTCTTGTGAGAATATCTTTTGGAGTATTGATGGAGAGCTTCTTGAGAATTTTTGGTGTGGAACACTTGAGAATATTGAAGATCTATAGGTGATTGAGGTAACCAAGGATATCTAAGCCGAATTTCAGAAGGAAGGTGAAGAAAAGAGGGCCGAAATTGAAGGGAGGATAAATTCTTTTGATGGTGCTTTCTAAGGTATGTTATTTACAGGCCATCTCACCATTTTCGCTATAACATTTTTTATATAATGATTCAGACTGTGAAATTTCTATGCCACTGAGAAAACATATCCGAGTATCTTTGGTAAAAAAATCAGCTTGTGGGTTGTTGTATTTTTGGAGATACACTCCGTGGAAAATAGGGTTTGTGGCTAGTCCTAAAACTAGTCAAAAACATGTGTTTCGGGTAAAAACGTCATAACTTCTTCATAACAGCTCCAAATTTAGTGAAAAAAAATGTATTGGTTAGGGTATAGTCTATAGTAGGCTGTGTAACCATTTCAGATCATTTAAACAAATATTCCGTGCGGGGCACGCTCTACAAGGTCGCTCTCTAGAATAAGCCAGAATTCAACAAGGTATGCCATTTGTGCTATAACTCCTTTTCTGAGAGGTTCCAAGTAGTGAAAATTGGAGGAATTGCATAAAACACACTAAAGAACATTGTGTATCAGTTTTAGATCTTTATTCATTACAGGTACAAAGCTATGATTATTTCAAGTTGGGGTTGTTGACTAATCCAAAACTAGTCATGGTTGAGACAAGCAGTTGATGAGTTGGCACATACATGAGGTGTATAGTTGATGATGTTGGTACAAATTGATGAGTCATTGTTGATGAGTATTGACACATGATTGGTATATGCTTGGTACATGGTTGGATGGACTTGTTTATGGTACAAGTTGATTACAGGTTGTTTGACACAAGTTGGTGCATGGTTGATGCACTTGTTTATGTTGACAGCTTGATATCTATTGTGGATTGTTGCTTCATCTCATTTGGTGTTGATAATGTAAGCTGAGTCTTGCATATAGAGATGGTGCTCTTGTAGAGTTGTACTCTATTCAGTTGTTGCTGAAAAACTCCCTTATTGAAGTCCATAATAAAAAGAAAAATTGTACATACATCTTGTGTTCTTTGTGTTCCTTGTGGAGATGATTTGTTGATGATATGTTGTTGATATATGTTGTTGATATGTATTCACATATAACTGATTATAAATGACAACAATGAGTAATGAGAAAATGTTGAATGTTAACTAAGGATTTTTTGTGTAAGAGGGAAGTTTTGGGAAAAAGATCCCCACACTCATTCACCCCCCCCTCTAAGTGTGGTAGGTGTGTCCAACAAAATGGACCACATTGCGGCAAGAAAGAAACCAAACAGTGCCAGATTTCACAAATATCTTCCATACCTTGCACACCAAGTTGGGTATCAAAGATTCAGAGCGACATATGGTTCTCAAGTATCGCGGTGCTCTGCATAGATACATCCAGACTGAAATGGAATTTCTGGACATCTCATCCTTTGGCATGGCCTACCAATATGCCGTCAAAATCGAGTAGAAGCTCAAACAAAAGACGTAGCAATTTGGGCCTGGGAACCCCTCACAAAAAAAGCCAGGAAAGGGTGGCCCCAACCCACAAAACAAAGGACAATATTAGTACAACCAGTCCAAGATGCAAGCAAATAAGGGCACCGGAAAGACAAAGAAATATACCTGGAAGTGGTGCGACTTCCATAAGAGCCCTTGGCATAACATTGTTGACTGCCGCTTAAAGCAATTGCTTTTGGCTGAAGTGAAAGCCTCTGAATCAGATGCGGGTTTTGAATCTGAGTCAGAACCAGAAAGGGGAAGATGGATCATTGACACAGAACCTAGTGCCACCATTGCTACCACCAAGCTCCATCCTGGTGAACTAGACGAGCAAGAAGAAGGAGAGCACCTCTTCCATTCACAGATGTGGGTAAAAGGCACCCCGCTGCACTTCATTGTTGATAGGTAGCCATAAGCATCTCGTCTCAGAAGAGGTCATCATGCGACTGGCCCTGTTGACAATGCCACACCCACAACCCTACACCATTGGATGGCTCTGCCAAGGAAGCGATCTTCATGTCATCCAATAGTGTCGACTATCATACGACATCAAGCCCTTCAAAGATGAGGTATTGTGTGATGTTGCTCCTCTCGAATTTGTGATGTTCTTTTGGGCCAACCTTATTTATGGAAACTTCATGTTGTATATGCGTCTAGGCCTCGTAGTGTTATTATTACTTTGAACAGGAAATTGTACAGGATACTTGAGGTAGTCCCACCTAGTGTTATTTCCTTGATCTATGCTAAGAAATGTAGGAAGGTCATCTCTTATATGGGGAAGTTTGTCTTCTTCATGATTTGCTCTCAGAATAAGCAAAAGATCACAACCACATCCAGGGTCTCTGCGGCCGACCTCTCCACACAACAGAAGCAAGTAGATAAGGTCATGGAAGAATACTCATATATCTTCTCCTCACCTACCAGGCTACCTCTGAACTGCCAGGTCAAGCACCCCATTGATCTGACCCCCAACGCACCGCTACCCAATGGGCTACCCAATGGGCTAGTCTATCGCTTCTCTCTATTAGAGAATGAAGAGATCAAGCGAAAGATCTAAGAACCGCTCCACAAGGGGCACATCTGTCTCATCTCATCACCTTGCGGGAGCCCAATCGTGCTGGTACTGAAGAAAGATGGAACCTGGAGACTCTGCATTGATTACTGGGCTCTGAATAAAATCACAGTCAGAAATCGATACCCGATTCCCCAAATTGACGACCTCCTTGATCAAATCACGGGGGCCAAATACTTCAGTAAGATTGATTCGAAGTCTGGCTACCACCAGGTCCCGATAGAATAGACAGATGTATGGAAGACCACCTTCAAGTCAAAGGAAGGCCTTTTTGAATGGTTGGTCATGCCCTTTGGTTTGAAAAATGCTCCAGACACTTTTATGAGGATGATGGACGTTATCCTGCGACTATTCACCAATAATTTTGTAGTGGTGTATCTGGATGATATTCTCATTTACAACAAGACTTGGGCCAAACACTTGCAGCATATTCAACAGGTTCTTCACACCCTGCGATGGCACAAGCTATACGCCAACTTGGAAAAATGCTCCTTCGGCATGGACAGGGTCCATTTCCTGGGCTACATCATTGATCAACATGGCGTACATGTGGATCCAACCAAGATCCAATTCATCTGTGACTGGAAAACCCCAACCACACTCACTGAGATTCAGAGGTTCTTGGGCCTTGCCAACTTCTACCATAGGTTCGTGTTGGGATTCTCCCATATTTCATGTTCCCTCAACCAAATAACCAGGGGTGGTGGTAAGGAGAAATTTACATGGGGTCGGTCCCAACAACGAGTGTTCGATGATTTGAAGAAACACTTGTGCTCAAACCCAGTACTTTCCCTACCATACCTGCAACAAACCTTTGAGATCAAAACATGTGCTTCAGACTATGCTATGGGTGTTGTTCTCACTCAGCACGATCACCTCGTGGCCTATCATAGTGAGACACTATCAGATGTTGTCTGTAAGTACCCTACTTACGACAAATAAATGTACTCCATTGTGAAAGCCTGTTGCCAGTGGAGACATTACATTCTTTGGAAGGAGACAATAATCCACACTGATCATAATCCACTGTAGTTCATGCAGAAACAAGGAAAATTGTAGAATGACCACCATAAAAAGTGGTCCACATACTTGCAACAATTCCACCTCAACATCAAGTATAAAACAGGAAGCACCAATCGCGTCGTTGATTGCCTCAGTAGACTGCCAGTCGTGACACTCACCACGGTGCTAGACTCTTATGGCCATGAGACCTCTCGATGGCCCCAACTCTATGAGACAGACCCAGACTTCACCACCACCTATCAAATGTTGGGGGAAAATGCAGTTGTCGATAATTTTCATGTCTAGGATGGGTTGTTGTGTCATATGGGCCATATCTTTGTTCCATCAAGCGAGCGAGTGAAGATGATCTCGGAAACCCACTACATTCGGGTGGAAGGACACTTCAGCATCGAAAAGACAGTGGCAATGCTAAAAAAACATTTCTACTAGTCGAAAATTTGATAGGAGGTCAGAAAGTATATTAGGTCCTGCACTGCCTGCGCTATTGCCAAACCAAGCACTAAGAAACAGGGCCTATACACCCCTCTTCCTACTCCTAATAGGCCATGGGAATCCATCTCAATGGACTAAATGTCAGGCCTCCCGTCCACCAAGTGAGGAAATGACTGTGTTTTTGTGGTTGTTGATCTCTTTTCTAAGATGGTGATTTTGGTTGCCTGGAAGAAGAACATCACAACAGAGGCCACTGCCAAGCTCTTCTTTGAATGAGTCTGGGTACATTTTGGAATCCCACAAACCATTGTCTCATATTGGGACAGTCTATTTCTTAGCACATTCTGGTCGAGCCTCTGGTCACTACTGGACACCAAGATCACCAAATCCACGGCCTTCCACCCCCATAGAGATTGCCAAACTGAGGTCATAAATTGAATGATTGTGCATATCCTCCGCATGTATAATTTAAAGCGCCCTCGCACATGGGATGAGATCCTTACCTATTTCCAACATAGCTACAACTGAGCCCTGCACAGCTCAACCGGCCACAACCCCTTTCAGGTGGGGTTGGGATTCCAACCATTGGGGCCCTTATATGTTGCACTCCCCCTTGCGGTCACCTCGACCGACTCATCTCCTGCTCCAACTGAAGATGACAAAGCCACCCAGTTCATTGAGTGGATCCAACACATTCGCCAACATGTTCAAGATATCCTACAAAAGTGCAATAACAAGTACAAACAATGCCATGATCAACATTAGGTGCCACATAAGTTTCAGGTGGGCGATAAAGTTTGGCTGCACTTGTAGAAATAATGCCTTACAGGACCCCATCGAAAACTTTTCCCACTCTATTATGGGCCATTATGGGCCATACACCATCACCAAGGCCATGGGGGATAATTATTTTGAGCTCAACATTCCTCCTTTGCTTGGCCTGCACCCAGTGTTCAACATGGATCTCCTTCGCCCTTATTTCCCACCATTATTGGACACCTCAGAAGTAGCAGAACAACTGACACCAACAGAGCTCAAACACAAATGCATACAACAGGCATCCAATGATCATATTGTGGACACACATATCAAGGGCACTCAACAACAAAGGATCCAGATTTATTGAGTCGTCAAAGCAGAGCAACTCCTGCACAAGGCATGTGGATCACCCGGGACCAAATTTAGTAGAAATTTCCTCATCTGATGGGGGACCTCAACGTAATGGAGACCATTGATTCCTAATGAGGGAGGATTGATCCAAGTGGATATTGGTGGCCACCCACCCTTTCCAACTGGATCAAATCAATTTTCTGGCAATTTTGGTAATTTACTATTTTTAGCAGTTTTCACTTCCGAAGCCGTTTTGAGGCCCTAAACGATGTTTTTTGGGAAAACATGTTTGAAATATACTATATTATTCAATATTTCCCCTAAAATGAATCTCCTTGACGATACATTTCCAACGGGATATCATACGCCTAAAACGGAGATCATATGCAAAAGTTACAACCCCGGGAAGTTGATGTACTAACTTACCCAAACAGGGCCCACATGACTTTTGGCGCTTCATCTCCTAGGGTTAGGTTTTTGGATGTCTAGGGTTTTTGGAATTCCTGTTTATTGTAAAAAGGCCTTCAAAGCCTCATTGTAATCATATTCATGCTAATGAGTGAAGCCGTCACATCTCTTCTCAGAGATAAGCCGCCACCATTCCAACAAGCTTGTTTCCATTGCATTTTACAGTTTCAACTTATTTCATTATTGAATAGAAAACCAATTTTACTGTATCTCTGTTATTTTGTGTTAAGCACCTGTTAATAATCTGTAGTCATTTCGTTCTCCTCATAAAATCCGGATCAACTCGTCATCTAACCATTAACTCATCTGTTATATTTTTATAACTATTTAATTGTTTTCTATTATATTTCATATATATCATATAATATTTTAATTATAGTATATATAAATTACACAACTTAATTTTATTATATATACACTAATATACAATATTGTATTATCTATGTCATACCCTCATGTCCCAATATGCATATTGGATTATTGGTGGGCTCCTCTACATTTTTTTATTACTTGGGTCTATCCTATTTCAATGTATTTTTCTTTGGCTATGGAGGATATTGTTTATGCAGAATGGATAATTGGAGGAGCCCATGAGGAGATAGCGGGTGTTTTAATTATTATTTTTAAGATGATTCTAATGTGAGAAGTTTTGATTTTTTAAAGAGAAAAAAAACAATATCACCATAAATTGATGATCTTTATTTTCTAAATCCTCAACAAAATTAAATTATAGATTTTAATGTAATTTACACATTGGATTTTGTCTTTTTCCTAAATTAAAATTTACACTCTACATTCAAATTTAATTAGAGAAAAAATGTTTAAATGGAGAAAAATGTCTCGATTACCCCTATTCATTGATTGATATGGATACTTGGTAAATCATCATTACATCATTATGAAATATTTATAACAAACAACTATACATACTCTTAACAACATAATCATAGTTGAGCATGTCAACTTCAAGAGATAACATGTCCAACTAATAAAACTAACAAGGCTACATAAACCATAAAACTAATCAATATATAAGTTAAACATATTTGACACGACAAATAATAGAACAAAATCATGTGATAGGTTGTTATAATCCCTTCTCAAGAAAACATCACCAGGGGAGTGCACGCTAATCATGGTCTCTCATGACGCATTAGTGGCAATGAAAACTTGGAAAAACAACAATCTGTTAACTTGGAGGGTTTATTCAAGGTACTTTTAAAATGAATTTGAATATGGTGTAAAAATATGAAACGTAGGAAATTGAATTAGATTTCCGAATATACAAATTTTATTCATAGAAATTATGAATAACTATGTAAAATTTGTTTTTTTTCTAACAGTGATATCTTATTTTTCCAACAAAATATAAGGTAAATGTTTTTGTTTGTGCAGGTGTTGAGTACCTTAACGATGTAATTTCATTCCAAAAACTTCTGTACTTGTAGAGAACCCATTTTTTTTGTGCCGTGTATTTTTGGAAATCTATTATATTAATTTATATATATTTTTAAATTATCAAAATCAACATATTCCTGAAATTACAACGTCTTTTGTTCGTGCAGGCTAAGAGGGTCTTAACATGATCAAAACGTCTTTTGTTCGTGCAGGCTAAGAGGGTCTTAACATGATCAAAACATTTTTTTTTTTAGATCATAGATATCGGTCTTGTCTAGTGTCGCATATAACTCATTCAAGAAATGGTTAAGCTGAATTTTTTTTATAGAAGAAATAAGAGAGGTATGTGTTAACACATAGGATCTATAGGAGTCACAATTTTTAAATTTTTTAAAATTTGTTAGTTTAGTCATTGAAGGAGACCATTAGTATTTTTCAGTCACGTGGTTAGTCCTTATTGTATGAGTAATTTGTTTAATATTTTAGTTTTGAGTCATGTTCATGTCAAATAAATCATGTTTTGCTTGTCTCTTAAGTCAAGAAAGCTGATTAGAGTCCACTTAGGAAGGTCTTGGTGTCATGATGGTGGTTGTCATCATTAGCAGAAACATAAAGTATTGGTCATCTGTTTTAGTTTAAAGGTCATAATCATCAAGTTTCATGTTGCAAAAAGGTGTGAAACTTATTTGAAAGTCACATATGACTGTTTGGGAATCGTGTCATGTGTCAAACCAATCTGCTGCAAACTCTCCTAAAAGTTCACAACAAATCAAGAAAGTACAACATACACTAAATCACATATCATCATGTTTTGGAAACGTGGCAGTTGGTAATTTATTTTCTTTAGCACCATCCATTCATAACTCATTTCTTCAAGTCAGTTTCAAAAGGAAGTTTTTTACTATTGTTGTTTGAAAAAGTGCATTGCAGACTAGTTAATTTGCTACAAACTGTGGCACTATGAACTTTCCTGTAGTAGTTGAAGGTGAATCAGTGGCTTCAAGGGATTGTTGGTTTGGGTTTCTGAAAGAAAGGAGAGAGCTCTATATATAGGTACGTTGATTGATGTCTAAATTCCACTTCCTAAATATTGATTACCATCAAACCCTAGTTGTTGCAAATTTTATGTTCGCTGTAAACTGTTTAATACAATTGGCATCACGAACTCCTTTTTGCTTGGTCATCTTGCACAACCTTGTCTTTTAAACTTCTATGCAAACCCAATATTATTGTTCTCTTTTCAAAAGGGACATTTGTAGGTAATTCTTGTAACCATAACCCATTGCTGCAAATTTCCTGTTAGTGCTACAAATTGTATTTTTTGTATGCGCTACGAACCCTATGTTTTATCAGCTGATAAAACCCTGGTTAACCCTGTTTTTACCCAGGTATGAAAAATATCATCTCATTCAAGATCGTATTCCTTTCCATACTTGTGAAATTTACAATGTTTTCTGATGAAAACCATAACCTAAACTATTTGCTGCAAACTTCATGTGCGCGTTGCAAACTGAGAAATGACAATGCAAATTCTTTGTTTTTCATAGTTGGCCCGAATTTGGCCCGTTTTAAGGTTTTATATAGTTTGGGTTGTCAAATTTTCCTCCATCTCCTAGCTTCAACCTTATTTCAGTTTTTGCAATTTTGGCAAGCAAACCCTTTTTTGTAGTTATTAAGCAGTAAACCCTATTTAGCAGTTTCCATCACATACTTTGGTAGAAACTGTTATCAGAGGGTGGAGGGTTTTGAATAATCTTTCATGGGCACTCAACAAGGGAAGAAGATTCATAAGGATGGGAGATTTTTAGGGCTGATCCCTATGACATGCAACTAATAAAATCAGATCCATTTTTTAGTGAGGCATTTCATAGAATGGGTTGCCTGGCTTTTTGTGAGAAGATCCAGAGAGGACACTCTCAGGTTGTAGCAAACATTAACAAATATTTTAAGGCTTCTTGTACATTTTTTGTATTATTTTCTATGTTTTGAAATAAAAATGACATCTACAAGAAAGTTTGCAGTGCATCCTACTGAAGGCGCTGTGAACTGTTAAAATTAAAATAGTTTGCATCAAATTGGTAAGAAATAGAATCATATTTTCACCATATCTTTTAAAGTAAGAAATGGGTTTCTCTAAAATGTTTTGTGGAGAAGAATCATAATGTCATTGAATTTCTGACCAAACATCATCCTAACCTAGTTTGTTGTTTGGGAGAAACGTTGAAAACATCACCTACAATATAGTTTGCAGCGAATCCTACAGATGCATTGTGAACTCTAACAGTTTGATAAATACAAGTTGTAGGAGGGTTTCCACCTGTCTAAGGAGGTTTTAATGGTTCCCTAGGAAGAATTTAGACATCAAGGGACACTTTTAGATGACATTCAACTCCACTAGATCTCCAAACATGAGTTGATTGTAGTTGCATTTATTATCACCAACAACTTCTTGGAATCTAGCAGTTTGTTAATTTTCTGTTTGTTTGTCTATTTCCACATCTCTCCAAGGCACATAATCATATGCTAGAGCTAGGTAGTGAGCCATAGAGTAATTATTCATGTAATTTTCTATTTAATATTTAATCTAACCTCATAGAGAGGTGGGAATGGTTGGATGTGAAGCTTTATCTTTTGGCTGGAGACTGTAAAAAGTTCCCACACTATGTATGTACAAACTTAAGATTCTTAAGTAATTGAAGATTAACTCTTGTTATACTCTTTATTTGGTATTATCTTCTGATAAAGGATTTATCTTTAGCACTTGTGTTCATGATATGTAGTGACTGATTTACTGTAAATTTGTTAATGCAAGTATTGTCAAAGCATATTTTCTTGTTGACTAGGAGGTTCCTTGTTAGTAAGAATTACACTATATGTGTGCCAAAGTGACTGATGTAACTTGGTTCATATATTTCATTCTTCTCCTTTAGTCTTCCATATTTTCAATGATATTCAAAAACTGATCTAACATTGTTCAAGCCTTGCTTGTTGGAGTATGTTGTGTGGAGATTTTGTGTTAATATTTTGAATTGAGTTTCTCATCCATTCGTGACACATGATATTACAAAACCTTATCTTTTTATTAACCTACAAAAATTCTAATGGGTATTAGGCTTACACCTACAATAGTCTAGGTGTGGCTTCTAATGCTAACATTTTTTGCGTTGTTTTTAGGGACGTAGTTGAATTTTCCCTCAGAGAAAAATCAAAGCTTAGATCAAGTCTTTGATGGTGAACAAAGGATAATGACACATTATAGACTGCATTATTCACCTGAAGGCTCCATGAAGGTCAAATCTAGTGGTGACTAAATAATTTTAGAATGTCGAAGGCATTTGCTGTTGTTTTGGCTCGAAGGTTTCACCTGTTAACCTTTCTGCAGTTCCCGATTTCCAACATCCAATACCTCATATGTCAGAATGGGGATATGTTTTTCCTATATTCAGAGAAAGGAAGGAGGATAATCCTGCATAGTATCTCATTAAGTTTCATCAATGCATGGATGAAATGGATTTATATCATGAGGATGTGTTGATGAAAGTGTTCATGTATTCATTGGATGGCTATGCAAGACAATGGTACAAAACTCTTCCCACCTCTATTATTTCATATTTGATAGATTTCCATGCTTCTTTTTATTCACATTACAAGAAATATTATCCAACTGAGAGTCTTTTTGAGAAATGTTGCGAGGGATATGCATCATACACTCAATATTTAGTAATTGATTATTCTAGCAATGTAGAGGAAGGGGATGATTATGCTATGGAAGAGGAAGAAGACTCATTCTCTATTGTATCTTCTTCTAATTTTGTTTTACAACTGGAATATTTTCAAAATTATGATATTGAAGCTGATGACAGTGATACTCTAGATGCATTTGTCATTTATCCAAATGTTTCTATTAGTAGTGACTATCATACGATAGTTGTTCCAAATCTGTTCGAAAGTCATATTGCTGATGATAGTATAAAATAATAGAAATATGCATCTTTGTCATTAGAAATTTATCAGGTTGCTCTAGTTTATGATGAATACAATGATAATGAGAAGGAATTAAATGTTTGTGAAGCACAAGAAGAATCATTAGTTGATGAAACCTTATCTAGTTTTTATTTTCAAAAAAAGGATGTTCAACAATGTATTCACGTTCCTGCTTATTATATTCAGATTACAGATACATTTGATATTACGTCAGAAGTTTCTAATAGTCATGGATTTGTTGTTCAAAATGTCTATGGAGACCTTCTTGTTTTTGATGGTTATAAGGATGATTTAGAGGAACAATCTTTTGCATCAACACTTATAGAGTTGTACAAGCCTTTGAATGATAATATTTCATTTGATTCTATTGAAGACAATGAAAAAATCTAATAGAATGAAATTTTTATTGAGTATATTGTTCCTGCTGCTGAAATTTATGAAGATAGTATGTTATTTTCTCATCCCAATGCCCTTTCTTTGAATTATGTTAAAGAGATTTCTGCTCAAAACTCTTATGGACAGATTAAAGGGAATTTTGTTGTGCTGGATCATAAAGAAATAAGTGTTGATTATGAGGTGCTTCAAGGAGATCAAGTGGATGTTAGTATTTTAAATAGAACATAAATGAGAGATGAGCAGTTCGAGTTTCTACATCAGTAGGAGTTATGTCAAGATTTTCATCACCCAGTGGCCAATTACATGGAGATGGTATTTTCAAATGTTTTCAATGATGTATCATTCAACATACAAGCAACTTGCAACAATGAGTATGAGTTGTTGATTCCATATCTGAACCTTTATTATTTTTGCATATGTTCATTTTGCTGCAAACAAGAAGATCATTCTGTCAAAAAAATGATTACATGGATGCAATGGAAATTCTCTTTCACATAATCAACTTGACTTATTTGTTTAGAAGTAGGGTGTATGATGAATAAGCTCTCACTTGATCATGTGTATTTTTTTTTTAGGCCGTGT
Organism: Picea sitchensis; assembly: GCA_010110895.2. Taxonomy (NCBI): domain Eukaryota; kingdom Viridiplantae; phylum Streptophyta; class Pinopsida; order Pinales; family Pinaceae; genus Picea; species Picea sitchensis. The sequence continues at coordinate 118,092 of SNQJ01S0011806.1, forward strand.
TATAGATTAGAGAGATAATAATGACTCGATGCCAAAAGGAACTAACAACTGGTCTCTGTAACATGATTTAACTTGCAATCAGGTGAACATCTATTGAAATTAGAATCACATTAAACGGAAAGATAAGGCACTAGAACTGCAATGTTCTTGGAACCTCACAGGGAGGTCTCCATCCCCTGTGGAGCCAGATGTTAACACATAGGATGTATATGAGTCAACAAGTTTTAAATTTTTTAAATTTGTTAGTTTAGTCAATGAAGGAGACCATTAGCCTTTGTCAGTGATGTGGCTATTCCTTCTTATATGAGTCATTTGTTTAAGCTTGTAGTTTTGAGTCATGTTCATGTCAAATAAATCATGTTTTCATTGTCTCTTAAGTCAAGAAGGTTGATTAGAGTCCATTTAGGAAGGTCTTGGTGTCATGATGGCGATTGCCATCATTAGTATAAAGGGAAAATATTGGTCATATATTTTAGTTTAAAGGTCATCATCATCAAGTGGCATGTCCCAAAAAGTTGTGCAACTGATTTGAGAGTTACATCTCACCATTTGGGAATCGTGTCATGTGTCAAACCAATCTGCTGCAAACTCTCCTAAACATTCGCAGCAAATTAGGAAAGTACAATATGCACTAAATCACATATCATCATGTTTTGGAAACATGGTAGTTGGTAATTTATTGTCTTCAATGCCATCCATTCATCACTCATTTCTTCAAGTTGGTTTCAAAAGAAAGTTTTATTATTATTTCCATTTGAAAAAGTGCGTTGCAGAGTGCTTAATTCGCTGCAAACTGTGGCGCTGCAAACTTTCCTGTAGTGGTTGAAGATGAATTAGTGGCTTCAAGGGATTGTTGGTTTGGGTTTCTACAAACAATGAGCGAGATCTATATACAAGTAATTTGATTGATTTCTAAATTCCACTACCTGAAGATTGATTACCGTCAAACCCTAGTTGTTGCAAATTTTATGTTTGTTGCAAACTGTTTTATACAATTGGTGTTGCGAACTCCTTTTATCTTGTTCATCTTGCACAAACTTTTATTTTAAACTTCTATGCAGAACCAATATTCTTGTTCTCTTGTTAAAAGGGTCATTTGTAGGTAATTATTGTAACCATAATCCCATTACAACAATTTTCTTGTTAGTGCTACGAACTGTATTTGTTGTATGCGTTGTGAATTGAATGCACTATGAACCCTCTGTTTTCTCAGTTGATAAAAACCTGGTTAACCTTATTTTTACCAAAGTATGAAAAATACCATCTCATTCAAGATCATTTTCCTTTCCATACCTGTGAAATTTGCAATTTTTTTTTTATGAAAACCATAACCTAAACTATTTGCTGCAAACTTCACCTGCACGATGCAAATTGAGAAATTGTGCTGCAAATTCTTTGTTTTTCATAGTTGCCTCGAATTTGGCCTGTTTGAGGTTTTGTATAGTTTGAGTTGTCAAGTTTTCCTCCATCTCCTAGCTTCGTCCTTATTTCAGTTTCTGCAGTTTTGACAAGCAAACCCTTTTTTGCAGTTATTAAGCAGTAAACCTTATTTAGCAGCTTCCATCACAGACTTTGGTAGAAATTGTTATCAGAGGGTGGAGGGTTTTTAATAATATGTCATGGAAACTCAACAAGGGAAGAAGATTCATAAAGGAGGGTATATTCTCAGGATTGATCCCTATGACCTGCAAATAATCAACTCAGATCCATTTTTTAAAGAGGCATTTCAGAGAGTGGGTTGCCTGGATTTTTGTGAGAAGATGCAGAGAGGACACCCTCAAGTTGTAGAAAGAATTAAAAAATGTTTTAAGGCTTCTTCCACCTTTTTCGCATCATTTTCTTTGTTTAGAAAAAAAAAAGGCATCTAGAGGAAAGTTCACAGTGCATCCTACTGAAAGCGCTGCAAACTACAAAAATTGAAATGATTTGCAGCAAATTAGTAAGCAACATAATCATATTTACATCATATATTTTAAAATACGAACTGGGTTTATCCAAAATGTCTTTGGAGAAGAATCATAATTTCATTGACTTTCTAAAAAAAAACAGCCCTACCCAGGTTGTCGTTTGGGAGAAACGTCGAAAACATCACCTATAGGAAAGTTTGCAGCAAATCCTATAGATGTGCTACAAACTCTAGCAGTATGATAAATTCGAGTTATATGAGGGTTTCCACCTATCTGAGGAGGTTCAAATGGTTCCTTAGAAGGATGTTATACATATTATACATCAAGGGACACTTGTACATGACATCCAACTCGACTAGATCTCCAAACATGAGCTGGTTGTAGTTGTTATCTCTCCAGGAGTCCTTCTAGGCTGTAGGTCAAAGAATCTTGGTAACTTAAAATGTGAATGATTTTGTGTTTTGTGTTTGGATCAAATGGGAAATACTGACCTACTGGATTTGTATCAAGACAGTCAATTGTATACAACAGATGAGACAATGCTCTCAAGAATCAATGCTAAGGTAAATAGATTAACTGGTGGGTGAAGAATTCTAAATTTATCAACCAGATCAGATGGGTGATAGGTTGAATAAAGATAGTACTAATTTCTTAATTGATCAAGCTTATGAATTGACTAATGAGATAACAGACATTAACAGTTAAGAAAAACTTAAATCAATAACAACCATCAAAGTACAGGAAAATAAGTAAATGGAAATCTGACATCAATAGATGAGAGGAACTTGTGATCTATATTATATCATATGAAAAGTCTATTACAATATGGTGTAGCCTCAGTCTCTCTAGACTCTAACCCCCCATATGCTTGAGAAGTCTTAAGCTTTATAGCCTTTACGAAGCAGTTCTAGATACTGGAAAACTGGATCAAATTTACTCAAAATAGACATTCAAAACAGATTCAAGAAAATAGGAAAAGATCCTATTTACTTGGTCAATATCTTATCCTAATAGTCCTATTAGCATTCAAATTCTTCAAAAACTGTAGTATATCTCCATAGGCTGATAGCTAATTCGAATTTGTCACTTTGGTCAAAAAGACAGTTTTTTGCCAAAATTAGGTGGCAAATTCACTCTTCTCCTTCTTGCTGGCACCTTTAGATCTGGAACAAACCTTAAGATGGATGATTTTAATCTATATCTTGCATGAGAAACATCCCTCCTAGCATTTGGATGGATAAAAAATTGATTTGTGCAAAAATGGTGTCTTGCTTCCCTGTCAGTGCTTTCGGTGGTTAAGAGAGGCGAAATCCGAGCATGTTAACCAACGAAAGCTCCACTTTCGGTGGCTAATGAATAGTAGAAATGTTCACCTAAGCCACTGAAATTCCTATCTTAGTGAAAAATTGGCAAAACTGCAAAAATGCCTTTTTGTCTTAGCTTTAAAGCTTTAAGGCTGTTCTTCTGAGGCTTCTGCAATTACTACAAGGTCCTCTAAGCTTGGATTGTGTCCCATCATAATTTTGACATCCCATTATTACTGGTATTGTTATGCTAGCGCCGAGTCCTGGGCCTGCATTAGAATTCTGTCAAAAGTGCAATATGATCTGATGACCACTCAAGAGAAGGAAGATCCATGTATTTCTGTAAGCTTTTCTTGTCCAAAATTTCTAACAGAGACTTCATCATAAATGAATCTGTTGTATAGAAAATATAATCTAGAGTTCCAAAAATATCTCTGGTACAGTTGGTAAAAGATCTCTGGTACAGTTGGTAAATGAAGGTTCATTTGTTGTAGGATCCATTCTTCTTCTTCGATACTCTAAACCTTGCCCTAGTCTCACCATTCTTGTAAAGGAAGAATAAGCACTAACCAGAGGTAATTGATGACAAAGATTGCTKGGAGGACTTAGTACACCAAGGGGATCTGTTATTAAGTCTGGATGTGAGGACTCAATTTTTTCCCATTGCAAGAAAAGCATGAGAGGCACTTGTAGGAATTGAGTAGAAATCGCTACAAACCAGCATAGATATGTTTGCACTGGTAGTTATTTTTTCTAATCTTTTAAGAAGAATATGAATCTACGAGAGTTTAACATCTTTGAGCAATCGACTGAGAACAACCTTTTTCTGAGCTGATGGAACTACAGCTTTCATCAAAGACTGTGAAACGTTTCCTTTATATCTGGAGTATTCGATTTGCTATCAATAAGCACACTCTTTCCTTTCGAACATCCACAAGATGGTAAGATTTTATTGATCTGATTGTAATCAGTTTGTGCAAATGATCTATATCATCACAATCTTGGTGTTTGCAAATGACATGGTGATAGCGTTTTGCTTCTTTTAAGAGAAGTATACTATTGAACATTACAAGCATACCAATCCCACGTCTTTCAGAACTGCCTTTCAGAGGTATATTAAACCCACAGTAATAAGGGCTTCATTTTCCTTCGACTAATCTTCACTGCTCCTGCAATTTTCCTGATATCATTAGACATGAAATCTATGCCTGAAGTTTTCATGGCCATAGTGGAACTCGCTACACCCATAGCTATGCCGATGTCGACTGTAACTGAAACCACAACATTGTTGACTCTGTAAGGTATGGGTTGCTATCAGTAATGGGAAAAAGTACATGCTTTGGCTATGCCATACCAATCATCTGCGAGCTCGTGCTTACTCAATTAAAGTCTTCAATTCCCAGCCAAGCGCATATCTCTCCAAATACGCATCATTTCTTTGCCATGAATTGTATAATCTTTGGCACCTGTAACTTTCTCTCTGCAATCACCATTGCCACTTCAAGCTGTGCATTGATGAATTGTAAGCTTTGACTTGTCAATTTTGCGTACGACCTCAATCTCTACAATAATGCCTTGATTCTGGCAATTCGGTGGATACCTTCAAACCTTGTAGCTCTTGACCACAATTGGGCACCTGTAATCTCAACAAAAACATTTAGCAGAGGCAAATGAAATCTAAAGCAATGCGTAGCTCATAGTTCTTCCTTATTACTAGATGTCTTCGATCCAATGCCCTTGACTGTCAAAGAATCGAGAGACGCAACTATACTCACCAAATGACAATTGTGCATTCGTGTGGCACTTGGCATTTAATCTGTGTCTGCGTTTTTTCTGAATGGGAATGCATCGGGCGTTTGGATATTATAGCCTTTATATCCGTTAATACTTCACCTAACTTATTCGATGAAACAATTAGAAATGAATTGGGCTTGGGTTTTGATATAACTTGGGGCTTGTGTGTCGATTTGTAACTTAAATTGTGGCATGGATTTGGTGACTTATGTTTTGGATTGTGATGGTTATATGGAGACTAGGAATTCGATATGTAAACTAAGAACTTGGCTTATGAGTAGTGGTTTAGCTGATAAGGTCTGATTTAAGATAGACTAGGCTCACCTAGGCACAAACCACTATTGTTTTGGGGAAAGTTTTGAAATACAAATATTGATTTTTTTTCAAATTATAAAAGACATAAAAGTTATGAAATGACTTTTATTTGTGTCTTTGTTATTTGCAAGCTAAGGACAAAGTGACCAAGCAATCTTGGGCAATGAGATCTATAGGAGCTTATCAAGGCTTAACTGGGAGTTGAGGATTAGACATTTGTCAAAAATTGAGAAATGAGTGTGTTTAAGTAAAGCAGAGAAAATGCTTTCAAAAATACTAGTGTATTTTTTATCGCTAACATTTAGTTCCAACTGGGATGGAAACCTCCCTGCGAGGTTTCCAAGAACCTAGTAGTTCCAGTTTCCTTAACATTGGGCATGGAGTCATCTGGCCTTTACCATTGATCTCCTGCAAACTTGTATCCTTCCTGTGAGGTTTCAAGAACAAGCAGACCTGTGCCTGTCCATTTAACCTGAAAATCTTGCAACCTGCTCAACAATCATCCACAATTTGTATTGTGTCTAGTCCATTGGGATATGGAGTCATTTAATGCCGTCACTAGATCTCTACAATCTTTATTCAAACTCTGAATGCAAATTCACTGCTGCAAACTAACAAACTAAAAAGAATCTCCAACCATGCTTGATGGAGAGCTTATTCTCTACCTATTCCTACTCTTAACCAGTAAAAACATGCTCATCATGTAACATCATGCTTCCAATGAAGCCATGATAACATCAAACTATTTACAAAATCTCTTTGCATGCAGATAAATGTCAAAGAACACTTCATGTCGTGCAACATAATTTCAACTTGCAGAGCATACTTACAATCATCATTTGCTTTTATTTCAAAGATTGCACAACTGAAGACTTCTGAAGAACATAACTCCATATAAATGGCTACCGGATCATAGAAAGAAGCTAACTCTGCTTGCTTCTCAAGCCTTTCTTCTCCTTCTAATATATGGATCTACTCATCAACAAGTTTCTGCAATTCTGAAAATAATAGTGAGTTGATTTGACTGCTAATCTCTTCTTGTTTGATATCTTCTTCATAAATGATATCAGTCTTTTGTTCATGATATGCTGCAAACAAAAGAGAAGATCTTAAATCTTTGGGCATATTGAACTCATCATATTTAATGTCTTCTGCAAACATAGAATGGCGAATTTCAACATGATGTTGTTCCTTGATGGGCAAGGAAAAAGGCTCATCTAAAACAGATTCGTAGTTGTCATATATTGGTTGGTTGCTTCTTAAATCAACATCATTTGATGTAAGGATGCTTTCTACTACATCTGCCTACTTATCAAAAATAGGTGAACAAAAAGATGTTGGACACACCTACCACACTTAGAGGGGGGGTGAATGAGTGTGGGGCTATTTTTCCCAAAACTTCCCTCTTGCACTAAAACTCATCAATTAGCATTCAACATTTATTCATTACCCATTGTTGTCATTTATAACCAGTTAGATGTGAGCACATATCAACAACATATATCAGCAATATATCATCAACAAGTCATCATCACAATGAACACAAAGAACACAAG
>SNQJ01S0011806.1:126287-137898 GCA_010110895.2 Picea sitchensis
ATGTGACATTCCACATACCACCGAAAATGGCATGTCAAGCACTATCCATCTAGGATAGTTTCACCAACAACTTCATTGATCTTCATCTCATTAATCCACATGCAAGCATGGGTCCTCCAACCGTTCTTCTAGGATAAATCAATCCGTAAAGTGTCTTCCAGTGAGGGATTTCACCATAAGGGGACCACTTTGGAGTTCATCTATTTGTGCAACTTATCCACCATGATAAGACAATAATGATTCATCTTTGCATCAATTCACCACTGCATCATATATATCAACTATGAATCATGTATCAATGACAACTCATTGATCCATCTTCATCAATGGATCATATCAATGATCCATCTTTATCAATTGGTTTCCACTTGGACATCTATCATTCTCATCAAGGGCATCATATCAATGATCCATCTTTATCAATTGGTTTCTACTTGGACATCTATCAATCTCATCAAGGGCATGATATAAATGATCCATATTTATCAATTGGTTTCCACTTGGACATCTATCATTCTCATCAATGCATATACATTGTTCATCAATCATCAATCAATCAATTACTTGACATCAATCAATGACATCAATAAAACCAAAACATTTACATCAATGACATATGATCCAACAATCTCCCAAATAATCAAACCATTGGCATCAATGACAACATGATCCAACAAAATCTCCTGAATCTTGCAAATAAATACATGCAGTCTTCAGATCCTTCTCTCCAATCACAGGTGAAAAAATATCGTAGGCAACCTTTTGAAGAAGTGCAGAAAAAAATTCGTCTCTAATTGTTTCTTCATGTAAATCAAAGGCAACAGGTGCAACAGAGATAAGATCTGATGCATTTATAGCTATGCAATTCTTGTTTGTATCATGAAGATCTTCCTTAACAACATAATTTTCATCTTGACAATCAGAAGAAAAGACTACTTCCTGCTGAACTTGCTTCTCGAATTCATCACAGTAATCTTCAAAGAGACTTTTAGTTGGAAATTCGTTTTTACAAAACAAATGGAAAGCATAATGAAAACTGGCCAATGAGTGAATGCTTGAAGCTCGAAGAGATCTGCACCAACCAAGGGAAATCCCCTCTAACGAATACCTGAAAAGCTTAATTTGAACATCCTCATGTACAATTCCAAGCCTATGAATAAAATCATGAAAATCTAGCAAGTGTTCAGGTGGCACTTCCCACTCTTCTCCTCAAAATCTGGGAATACTACATTCCCATTCATCTCTACTAGGTATTGGATGAGGGTAACTATAAATACTTGAGAAATTGCAAAATGCATACCTCTTGTTCATTTCATACCAGTGAAGTCACCAACAAATTTCTGAACAACGAAGTCACCACTGAATCCGTCCTTCATGGAATCTCTAGATAGATAATTTCAACCAAGAAAATGTCCAGGATTTGTCTATCATCAAAGTTGGATCTATGTCGTCTCCCAAGGAAGTTGAGCTTCAATCTCCTCTCCCCGACAACAATGCCAATTTGTTATCTCTCCAGGAGTCCTTCTAGGTTGTAGGTCAAAGAAGCCTGGTAACTTAAAATGTGAATGATTTTGTGTTTTGTGTTTGGATCAAATGGGAAATACTGACCTACTGGATTTGTATCAAGACAGTCAATTGTATACAACAGATGAGACAATGCTCTCAAGAATCAATGCTCAGGTAAATAGCTTAACTGGTGGGTGAAGAATTCTAAATTTATCAACCAGATCAGATGGGTGATGGGTTGAATAAAGATAGTATTGAGTTCTTAATTGATCAAGCTTATGAACTGACTAATGAGATAAAATTTATTAGCAGTTAAGACAAACTTAGATCAATAACAACCATCAAAGTACAGGAAAATAAGTAAATGGAAATCTGACATCAATAGATGAGAGGAACTTGTGATCTGTATTATACCATATGAAAAATCTATTACAATATAGTGTAGCTTCAATCTCTCCAGACTCGAAGTCTTAGGATTTATAGCCTTTACAAAGCAGTTCCAAATACTGGAAAACTGGATAAAATTTACTCAAAATAGACATTCAAAACAGATTCAAGAAAATAGGAAAAGATCCTATTTACTTGGTCAATATCTTATCCTAATAGTCTTGCTGGCATTCAAAGTCTTCAAAAGATGTAGTAGATCTCCATAGGCTGATAGCTAATTCGAATTTGTCACTTTAGTCAAAAAGACAGTTTTTTGCCCAAAATTAGGTGGCAAATTCACTCTTCTCCTTCTTGCTGGCACCTTTAGATCTGGAACAGACCTTAAAATGGATGCTTTTAATCTATATCTTGCATGAGAAACATCCCTCGTAGCATTTGGATGAATAAAAATTTGATCTATGCAAAAATAGTGTCTTGCTGCCCTGTCAGTGCTTTCGGTGGTTAAGAGAGGCGAAATCCGAGCATGTTAACCACCGAAAGCTCCACTTTCTATGACTAATGAACCTTCTAAATGTTTGCCTAAGCCACCGAAAGTCCTGTCTTAGTGAAAAATTGGAAAAACTGCAAAAATGCCTTTTTGTCTTAGCTTCAAAGCTTTAAGGTTGTTCTTCTGAGGCTTCTGCAACTGCTACAAGGTCCTCTAAGCCTGGATTGTGTCCCTTCATAATTTTGACATCCCATTATTACTGGTATTGTTATGCTAGCGCCGAGTCCTGGGCCTGCATTAGAATTTTGTCAAAAGTGCAATATGATCTGATGACCACTCAGGAGAAGGAAGATCCATGTCTTTATGTAATATTTTCTTATCCAAAATTTCTAACAGAGACTTCATCATAAATGAATCTACTATATAGAAAATATAATCTAGAGTTCCAAGAAGATCTCTGGTACAGTTGTTAAATGAAGGTTCATTTGATGTAGGATCCATTCTTCTTCTTCGATACTCTAAACCTTGACCTAGTCTCACCATTCTTGCAAAGGAAGAATAAGCACTAACCAGAGGTAATTGATGACAAAGATTGCTTGGAGGACTTAAGATACCAAAAGGATCTGTTATTAAGTCTGGATGTGAGGACTCAATTTTTTCCCGTTGCAAGAAAAGCATGAGAGGTGCTTGCAGGAATTGAGTAGAAATCGCTACAAACCAACATAGATATGTTTGCACTGGCAGTTATTTTTTCTAATCTTTTAAGAAGAGTATGAATCTACGAGAGTTTAACATCTTTGAGAAACCGACTGAGAACAACCTTTTTCTGAGCTGATGGAACTACAACTTTCGTCAAAGACTGCGCAACGTTTCCTTTATATCTGGAGTATTCAATTTTCTATCAATAAGCACACTCTGTCCTTTCGAACATCCACAAGCTGGTAAGATTTTATTGATCCGATTGTAATCAGTTTGTGCAAATGATCTATATCATCACAATCTTGGTGTTTGCAAATGACATGGCGATGGCGTTTTTCTTCTTTTAAGAGAAGTATACTGTCGAACGTTACAAGCATACGTTGTATATTAAACCCACAGTAATAAGGGCTTCATTTTCCTTCGACCAATCTTCACTGATCCTGCAATTTTCCTGATATCATTAGACATGAAAGCCATTCCTGAAGTTTTCATGGCCATAGCGGAACTCGCTACACCCATAGCTATGCCAATGTTGAGTGCAACTGAAACCACAACATTGTTGACTCTGTAAGGTATGGGTTTCTATCAGTAATGGGACAAAGTAAATGCTTTGGCTATGCCATACCAATCATCTGCGAGCTCGTGCTTACTGCAATTAAAGTCTTCAATTCCCAGCCAAGCGCATATCTCTCCAAATCCGCATCATGTCTTTGCCATGGTCTGTATAATATTTGGCACCTGTAACTTTCTCTCTGCAATCACCATTGCCACTTGAAGCTGTGCATTGATGGATTGTAATCTTTGACTTGTCAACTCGGCGTACGACCTCAATCTCTACAATAATGCCTTGATTTTGGAAATTCGGTGGATACCTTCAAACCTTGCAGCTCTTGACCACAATTGGGCACCTGTAATCTCAACAAAAACATTTAGCAGAGGCAAATGAAATCTAAAGCAATGCGCAGCTCGTAGTTCTTCCTTATGACTAGATGTCTTCGATCTGATGCCCTTGACTGTCAAAGAATCGAGAGACGCAACTATACTCACCAACTGCCCTTCCTTATGACAACTGCGCATTCGTGTGGCACTTGGCATTTACTCTGTGTCTGCATTTTTTCTGAATGGGCATGCATCAAGGGTTTGGATATTATGACCTTTATATTCGTTAATACTTCACCTAACTTATTTGATGAAACAATTAGAAATGAATTGTGCTTGGGTTTTGATATAACTTGGGGCTTGTGTGTCGATTTGTGTGTTGATTTGTAACTTGAATTGTGGCATGGCTTTGGTGACTTATGTTTTGGCTTGTGGCATGTGATGGTTATATGGAGACTAGGCATTCAACATGTAAACTAAGAATTTGTCCTATGAGTAGTGGTTTAGTTGATAAGGTTTGATTTAAGATAGTCTAGGCTCACCTAGGCACAAACCATTATTGCTTTGGGGAAATTTTTGAAATAAAAAAATTGATTTTCTTTCAAATTATAAAATACATAAATTTATGAAATGACTTTTATTTGTGTCTTTGCTATTTGCAGGCTAAGGAAAAAGTGACCAAGCAATCTTGGGCAATGAGATCTATGGGAGCTTATCAAGGCTTAATTGGGAGTTGAGGTCTAGACATTTGCCAAAAATTAAGAAATGAGTGTGTTTAAGTAAAGTAGAGAAAACGCTTTCAAAAATATCAGTGTATTTTTTATCGCTAATAGTAGTTTCATTTATCATCACCAACAACTTCCTGGAATCTAACAGTTTGTTAATTTTTTGTTTGTTTGTCTATTGACACATATCTCCAAGGCACATAATCCTGTGCTAGATCTATGTAACAATTCATAGAGGAATTCTTGATGTAATTTGCTATTTAAAATGTAATCTAACCTCATAGAGAGGTGGGAATGGTTGGATGTGAAGCTTTATCATTTGGCTGGAGACTGTAAAAAGTTCCCACACTATGTATGTACAGACTTAAAATTATTGAGTAATTGAATATCAACTGTTGTTCTTATCTTTCATTATATTATTCTTGTCTTTCTTTGTTATTATCTATTGATAAAGGATTTATCTTTAGCACTTGTGTTCATGATATGTAGTGACTGATTTACTGTAAATTTGTTAATGGAAGTACTATCAAAGCATATTTTTTTTTTTACGAGGAGGTTCCTTGATAGTAAGAATTCCATTGGATGTGTGCCAAACTGCCCGATGCATCTTGGTTCATATATTTCATTCTTCTCCTCCAGTCTTCCATCTTTTCACTGATATTCAAAAACTGATGTAAGATTGTTCAAGCCTTTCTTATTGGAGTATGTTGTGTGGCGATTTTGTGATGATATCTTGAAATGAGTTTCTCATCCATTCGTGACACTTGATATTAAAAAACCTTACCATTTTATAAACCTACAAAAATTCTGATGGGTATTAGTATTACACCTACAATAGTCTAGGTGTGACTTCTAATGCTAACATTTTTGGCACCGTTGTCGAGGACGTAGTTGAATATTTTCCCTAGGAGAAATGAAAAATCTTAGATCCAGTATTTGATGGTGAGAAAAGGATGTTGACACAATACATACTACATTATTCACCTGGCGGCACAATGAAGGACAGATCGAGTGCCGACTCCACAATTTCATAATGTGGAAGGCATTTGCTGTTGTTTTGGCTTGAAGGTTTGAACTTGTTAACTTTTCTTAAGTTCCCAGTTTCCCACATCCAATACCTCATCTGTCAAAATGGGGAGATTTTCTGCCTATATTCAAAGAAAGGAAGGAGGATAATCCTGCACATCATCTCATTAAGTTTCATGAATTCATGGATCAACTGGATTTATATCATGAGGATGTGTTGATGAAAATGTTCATGTATTCATTAGATGGTTATGCAAGACAATGGTACAAAACTCTTCCCGAATCCAGTATTTCATGTTTGAAGGATGTTCATGTTGCTTTTTATTCATATTACAAGAAATTTTATCCAACTCGGAGTCTTTTTGAACATTGCTGCGAGGGATATAGATCATACACTTAGTATATAGTAGTTGATTCTTCTAGCAGTGTAGAGAAAGGGGATGATTATGCTATGGAAGAGGAAGAAGACTCATTCTCTATATAGCTTCTTCTAATTCTATTTTACAACAGGAAGATTTTCAAAATTATGATATTGAAGCTGATGACAATGATACTCTATATGCATTTGTCATTTATCCAAATGTTTCTAGTAGTAGTAACTATGATACGATAGTTGTTCCAAATATGTTCGAAAGTCATATTGCTGATGATAGTATAAAATAACATAAATATGCATCTTTTCATTAAAAATTTATTAGGCTGCTTCAGTTTATGTTGAATACAGTGATAATGAGAAGGAATTAAATGTTTATGAATCAAAAGAAGACTCATTAGCTAATGAAACCTTATCTAGTTTTGATTTTCCAGAAAAATTATGTTCACCAGTGTATTCATGTTCCAACTGATGATATTCAGATTACAGGTACCTTTGATTATGCTATGGAAGAGGAAGAAGACTCATTCTCTACTATAGCTTCTTCTAATTCTATTTTACAACATGAAGATTTTCAAAATTATGATATTGAAGCTGATGACAGTGATACTCTATATGCATTTGTCATTTATCCAAATGTTTCTAGTATTAGTAACTATGATACAATAGTTGTTCCAAATATGTTCGAAAGTCATATTGTTGATGATAGTATAAAATAACATAAATATGCATCTTTTTCATTAAAAATTTATTAGGCAGCTTCAGTTTATGTTGAATACAGTGATAATGAGAAGGAATTAAATGTTTATGAAGCACAAGAAGACTCATTAGCCGATGAAACCTTATCTAGTTTTGATTTTCTAGAAAAAGTATGTTCACCAGTGTATTCATGTTCCAACTGATGATATTTAGATTACAGGTACCTTTGATATCACGCCAACAGTTTATAATAGTCATGGATTTGTTGTTCAAAATGTCTATGGAGACCTTATTTTTTTTATGGCTATTAGGATGATTTAGAGGAACAATATTTTGCATCAACACATATAGAGTTTTACAAGCATTTGATTGCTAATATTTAATTTGATTCTATTGAAGATAGTGAAACAATCCAACAGAATGGAAGTTTTATTGAGTATATTGTTCCTGCTGCTGAAATTTATGAAGATAATATGCTACTTTCTAATCTTGATGCCCTTGCTTTGAATGATGTTAAATATATTTCTGCTCAAAAATATTATGGACAAATTAAAGGGAATTTTGTTGTCCTGGATCATAATGAAATAAGTGTTTATTATGAGTTTCTTCAAGGATATCAAGTGGATGTTAATCTTGTAAAAAAAACAGAAATGATAGATGAGCAGTTCAAGTTTCTACATCAATAGGAGTTCTGTTGTGATTTTCATGACCCAGTGGCCAATTACGTGGAGATGGTATTTCCAAAGGTTTTCAATGCTGTATCATTCAACATACTAGGAACTTGCAACAATGAATATGAGATGTTGATTCCATTTCCAAACCTTTATTATTTTTGCAATTGTTCATTTTGCTGCAAACAAGAAGATCATTATGTCGGAAAAATGATTACATGGATGCATTGGAAATTCTCTTTCACATTATCAACTCAAATTATTTGGTTAGAAGTAGGGTGTGTGATGAATAAGATTACATTCGAGCATGTATATTTGTTTGTAAGGGTGTGTTATAGATTAGAGAGCTAATAATGACTCCATGCCCAATGGAACTAGCGGCTGGTCTCTTTAAGATGATTTAACATGCATGAAGGTGAACAACTATTGAAATCATAATCATATTGAACTGACAGATAAGGCACTAGAACTGCAATGTTCTTAGAGCCTCACAGGGAGGTCTCCATCCCCTGTGGAGCTAGATGTTAATACATAGGATGTAGAGGAGTCAAACTTTTTAATTTTTTTTTAAATTTGTTAGTTTAGTCACTGAAGGAGACCATTAGTCTTTGTTAGTCATGTGGTCAATCCTTCTTGTATGAGTCATTTTTTTAATCTTCCAATTTTGAGTCATGTTCATGTCAAATAAATCATGTTTTGATTGTCTCTTAATTCAAGAAAGTTGATTAGAGTCCATTTAGGAAGGTCTTGGTGTCATGATGGTGGTTGTCATCAATATAATAAAGGGAAAGTATTGGTCATAAATTTTAGTTTAAAGGTCATCATCATCAAGTGTCATGTCCCAAAACGGTGTGCAACTGATTTGAGAGTCACATCTGACCATTTGGAAATTGTGTCATGTGTCAAACCAATCTGCTGCAAACTCTCCTAAAAGTTTGCAACAAATCAAGAAAGTACAACATGCACTAAATCACATATCATCATGTTTTGAAAACTTGGCAGTTGGTAATTTCTTGTCTTCAACACCATCCATTAATCACTCACTTCTTTAAGTTAGTTTCAAAATGTATTTTCATTATTATTTCCATTTGAAAAAGTGTGTTGCAGACTTGTTAATTCACTGCAAACTGTGGTGCTGCAAAATTTCCTGTAGCGGTTGAAGGTGAATCAGTGGCTTCAAAGGATTGTTGGTTTGGGTTTATGAAAACAAGGAGCGATCTCTATATAAATGTACTATAATTGATGTCTAAATTCCACTTCCTGAAGATTGATTACCATCAAACCCTAGTTGCTACAATTTTTTTGTTCGCTGCAAATTGTTTGATACAATTGGCATTGCGAACTCCTTTTTGCTTGGTCAACGTGCACAAACTTGTATTTTAAAATTCTATGCAGACCCAAGATTATTGTTCTCTTCTCAAAAGGGTCATTTGTAGCTAATTCTTGTAACCATAACTCCATTGCTGCAAATTTCCTATTAGTGCTACAAATTGTATTTTTTGTATGAGTTGCAAATTGAATGCGCTATGAACCCTCTGTTTTATCAGTTGATAAACCCTGGTTAGCCCAGTTTTTACCCAGGTCTGAAAATATCATCTCATTCAATATTGTATTCCTTTCCATACCTGTGAAATTTGCAATTTTTTTTGATGAAAACCATAACCTAAATTATTTTCTTCGAACATAATCTGCACATTGCAAACTGAGAAATTGCGCTGCAAATTCTCTGTTTTTCATAGTTGCCCCGAATTTGGCCTATTTTGAGGTTTTATACAGTTTGAGTTGTCAAATTTTCCTCCTCCTCCTAGATTCATCCTTATTTAAGTTTCTGCAGTTTTGGAAAGAAAACATTTTTTTTTAGTTATTAAACAATAAACCCTATTTAGCAGTTGCGATCACATACTTTGGTAGCAACTGTTATCACAGGGTGGAGGGTTTTGATTAATCTATCATGGAAACTGAGAAAGGGAAGAAGATTCATAAAGGAGGGGATATTTTCATGGATGAGTCCTATGACCTGCAACTAATCAACTCAAATCCATTTTTTAGAAAGTCATTTCAGAGAATGAGTTTCCTGGCTCCTTGTGAAAAGATGTAGAGAGGACACCCTATGGTTGTAGAAGGAATTAACAATGGTTTTAATCATTATTGCAACTTTTTGGTATCAGTTTCTATGTTCATAAAGAAAAATGAAATCTACAGGAAAGTTCGTAGCACATCTTGCTGAAGGCGATGCAAACTGCTAAAATTGAAACAATTTGCAACAAATTAGTAAGCAACATAATCATATTTTCAACATATATTTTAAAATAAGAACCGGGTTTTGCTAAAAATTTTTGTGGGGAAGAATCATAATTTTATTGTCTTGTTGACCAAACCTTAGCCCGACCTAGCTCACCATTTGGGAGAAACATCGAAAACATCACCTACCAGAAATTTTGCAGTGAATCCTGCAGATGCATCGCGAACTCTAACAGTCTGGTAAATACGAGTTTTAGGAGGGATTCCACCTATCTAAGGAGGTTCGAATGGTTCCCTAGGAGGAAATTAGACATCAAGAGACAATTGTACCTGAAATACATCTCCAATAGATCTTCAAACATTAGTTTTTTGTAGTTTCATTTATCATCACCAATAGCTTCCTGGAATCTAGCAGTTTATTAATTTTTTGTTTGTTTGTCTATTGCCACAACTCTCCAAGGCACAAAGTCCTATGTTAGAGCTAGGTAATGATTCATAGAGGAATTCTTGATGTAATTTCCTATTTAAGATTTAATCTAACCTCATAGAGAGGTGGGAATCGTTGGATGTGAAGCTTTATCTTTTGGCTCAAGACTATAAAAATTTCCCACACTATGTATCTACAGACTTAAGATTCTTGAATAATTGAAGATCAAATCCTTTTATACTCTTTCATGCCATTATTCTTGTCTTTATTTGGTATTATCTAGTGATAAATGATTTATCTTTAGCACTTGTGTTCATGATATGCAGTGACTGATTTACTGTAAATTTGTTAATGCAAGTATTGTCAAAGCATATTTTCTTCTTGACCATGAGGTTCCTTGTTAGTAAGAATTACACTATATGTGTGCCAAAGTTCATGATGTAACTTGGTTCATTTATTTCATTCGTCTCCTTTAGTATTCCATCTTTTCATTGATATTCAAAAACTTATCTAAGATTGTTTAAGCCTTGCTTGCTAGAGTATGTTGTGTGGAGATTTTGTGTTGATATCTTGAATTAAGTTTCACATCCATTAGTGACACTTGAGATTACAAAACCTTTCCTTTTTATAAACCTACAAAAATTATGATGGGTATTAGTCTTACACCTACAACATTCTAGGTGTGAATTTTAATGCTAACAATATGTATTATAGGATTTTGATATTTCAAGAAACAAATAGATTAAAATTAGTAAACATTATTAATTATTTTTTGTATATTTTGAATCTACAGAGCTAACTCTATCCGTGTCTCTATTTTCGTCAATAACTGAATTGTGTAGGCTATAGAAAAATAACGTCAAAAATAGAGATACAGAGAGGAATTAATAAAAATGGAGTTTTTTTTATGTATTTGCAGACCGAACCACTAGGTTTGTCATCCCAAACCTAAATTTGAGGCAACCAACTCAACAAACATGTATGCTATATTTGTTACTCCTGCATGAAAAAAATTGAAATTCAAATAACACGTGCGCATTTACGAACGCGCGCACGTTCTTTAAGCACGTGTGCGTTCCTAAAGTGTGCACATGTTATTAGAAATAGGAACACATGTGCATTCCTGTTAAAACAAATAAAATCCCTCCCTCTCTCTCTCTCGCTCTCCCCCCCTCCCTCTATCTTCCTCTCTTTCTCTCTGACCTCACTCTCCCTATCCCTCACTAACTCTCTCCCACCTCTCCCTCTCCCTCTCTCTCTTCCCTCTCTTCCCCTCTCTCTTTATGTCTCTCTTCCCCCCCATTTGTCCCCCCTATTGTTCCCCCTCGATCTCTCTCTACCCGACTCACTCTCTTCGTCTTCTCTCCACATTCCTCTCTCTCTCTCTCTCACTCTCAATCTATCTCTCCTCCCTAATCTCCCCCCTTCTCTCTCTTATCTCTCTATGTCTACCTCCCTTCCCCCCCAACTCTCTCTTTCTCTCTCTCTCTC
>SNQJ01S0011806.1:158371-210507 GCA_010110895.2 Picea sitchensis
CACTGACTCGACCTAAGGTCCACTAAGTAAAACAAACAACACACGCTACGAATCTAAGAAGCAATCAATCAAACAAACCTTCCTACGATGAAACCACTAGTTGGTGATGAAATCCAACGTCGCGAGATCAAAATAGGAAGGGGAGGGGATAGAGTAGGTGGATCAGTTACGTTGGTGACCTACTTAATGGACTTAAACCTTGGTGCAAGCTTCCACGCATTAATTGTGGATTTACCCTCCAAGGAGCCCGAGTGAGTTTGACCAACGTCTGTTCCAGGTATAGTGAGACTTCCCTTCACCGTCACCTTATGTGAGACCCTAAAGATTGTGGCTACTAAGGTCACCAACTCGTAGTCAGCCCCTGGGCGGGTACATTCGACTATCCAGTTGGAATGTATGGGCATGATAACAAGTCCGAAATCAACTTGAAAGGATCCCACACATAATCATGGGTATACCTTCCAGTGACCCCCAATATACGATCCGACCACTACAAACAGTTGGGCCATGGAGGGATAATCTCCGTAACTCACCCGAATGTGACCTCGTGCATAACCCCTGTGTGAGAGGGGGATCCCAGCAAGCTAATATGACAATTGGATTTAACTCTCCCTACCTCAGGATGCTATTGTTTGTTTTGGAAAAAATTTGGAGAGTTATGCTCACAACCTAATCCAAAGTACTAATCCTAGTCTACTGTTGGTGGAGGATCCTAGAAAAGAAAATGTTCTAGATAGTTTTTAATTAGCATTCATTTTATAGTTGTTCTTTACTCAGAAGGGGTGCATGTAAGTGAAATGAATGGAATGATGACTCAGTCCCCAAAAATGCATCAAAGATGATAAGCAGTCATTTCTTTTCGATGAATATCTATTTAAGGGAGAGAGAGAGAGTCCTTTTCACTAACAAGCACTAATAAGGAATGCCCTCAAATGAATTTTCTTCAATCAAATCCGATGTGGTGCTAAAACTTTTTGGAAATACCTTCTAATATGCAAAATCAATCATGAAGATGTCTCTTTATTGTTTGTATGTGAATAATGATTAATTCGAAACAACACTTTTCCTGCCAATTATCCTTTTGGATCAAGGAAAATCAGACAAACACAAGCAGGTTTCGTACAAACAATACACCGTTTTATTGTGATAAAAAACAAGAAGCAAAAGAAAATAAAAAGCAAAGAAAAATCAAGAACTTCACACCAAAGGAAATGTCAAAGAACAATGACCTTAACTAAAACCAAATGAAAATATTCATAGGCTTCTGATGTCTTTTACCAGAGTTTCTCGCTCAGCCAAAAAGGAGAGAAAAACAATGCATGGGTTTCAAACTACCAACAACAGAAAAACTCAAAAAAATAGTGAAGAAAGCTACAAAATATAAACAACAAGGTGTTTGTTCCTCATAAGGAAGGATGTCAAAGTTGAATGAGAAGAAGCATTGACTCACAGGGAGGCTCAACAAGTGAAACACAAAGATTAGACCCTCAACAAGCAATTCTGGAAAGGCTTTTGGATGAAAGAGGGCTGGCGCTCTGGTGTAAAGGGCACCAAGCATTATAGCGCTCTCTGTAAGGCAGTCAGGGAGTGTTGGAGCTCTGTTAACATAGCCATAGGGGCGCCAGGTTTAAAAAGCTCCTAAAAATGTCAAAAAATCCAAAAATTGCAGTCTAGTCTCGTCAATCAAGCTGAGTGTGATGGGGTAGGGAGTCAATCAGCTCGTGAAAGCAATCAAAAAGGGGTGAAACAGGTCTTAGAACAATCAAGGGGTAAGACAAGGTCTAGGAGGAGAAATCAAAACAAAGGTTTCGATTCGAGATTTCCCCAATGGAGTCGCCAGTTTCTATTGAAGGAAAATCTCCCTGCGGATAGGTAGACCTCCTCTTGAGAGCTAGAATCTTAAATCTTAAGACAGAAGACGCTTAATGTGGACACTGACTTCCTTTCAGATCTATAAAAACTAATGCATAAGGAGGAAAGATAACATAAGTACCTTTTACCAGTGTTTGTCCCTGCACGCTCTGAGTTGAGCTGCAATCTTTCGCTCCTCGATGAGCCTTGTAGACAAACGATAGTGCAAGCACTTCCTACTCTATTGATATTATCTTGAAAATAGTTCTATCTATCAACGGTAAGTTCATGTAATATCAAACACGAACTAGAAAGAAACAGGCCAAGCGTGTCATATTAATGAGAACAATGACATAAGTAACTTACAATCGTGGATGCGAATGCGACAGCTTCGTCAAGTCCCCTTTGTCTAACCCTTGCTCAAAATATCAACAACCTAGGTGATAGCAGCTTCACTGATTACTCTCCTCCAGTCCACTGTGTGTTTCCTATGAGATCATAGGTTTCATGCTTGCAATTCTTCCCCGTTCCAGCATCACTTATAAGATCATAAGTTTGGTGTGATTCTCCCTTTCCAGTCCCCTTTCACCATTAGAAATATTGCTTATATAGCCTTGGAGAGGCTTTAACCACTTGAGATATCCTTGGGGAAGTTGAGGATTTTCCTCCTTCAGTTGACGATCTACCCTAGGATCATTGCTAGACTAGGGATTCGAGCTCAAATGCCTTCTAAGAATGAAAAGATGCTTCCCCCATTCATCTCAACAACTCAACTTCTTCCCAGAATAGGTAGCGCTCCCTCAAAAGGGCCATCAGAGCGCTACAACGCTCCCCAGTAGGCTTAAGGGGGGTTCTAGCGCTCCTAAGGACACCAACGCTCCCTCAAAAGGGTCAAAGGAGATTTATAACGCTCCCAGACAGTGTAAGGGGGAGCGACAATGCTCCCAGAAGAGGTTTAGGGGAGTGCTCTCCTTTAAAAGGTAGTTTTTTGAGTGTTTTCAGATGGCAAAAGGTTCATGAGCCCAGTTAACCTTTCCTCCTCTTACAAATCAAATGTTTGAGGTGTGCCAAGTTTCCTCTTGATGTCGTTTACAGGCACGACATGGGCATCATGGCAGTATGCTTTCTTTAACACTTGTGACACTTGTGAGCAAAAAATGACACTTGCGAACCTTGTAATGACGACACTTGCGACACTATCAAAGTGAGTATTTTTTATGTGTAACAATTGTCATAGAGTAATACTAAGTCTCCCACTTGAAACTTTTTCTCTTTAAAGTGTCTATCATGCCTTGTGTCTTTCCTTCTGAACTTGCTAATGGAAATCTGTGACAAACTGATCTTCCTCAAGATGTACTGTTATAGAAATATTTGTTCCACCATTGCTATCTTCCACAGAGGGCCTTTTTCCATTTCCCTATGCAGATTCGTCATCCCTTTTTGATGAATCTAGAGCCAAAAATACACATTTTTCCACATATACGTGCCCTATCTACTATACAACATGCGTATATGCAGGCTGCTCCACTACAACCTGTGTACATCGGGATTTGTGCCATAAAATACAAAATGGAGTCAGGTTTCCATGTCACGATAGGAGATCTATGATCCTTGGCCTTCCACATACTAGAAATGTTCCGACTCGTCCCTTCAGTTGTATTTTGAAGACTATAAAAGCACAATTCCGAGCTATGGAAAAGAAGAGAAAGCATTCAACTTTGAGAGAAAATTTAGTCTAGAGAAATTACTTCATATTGAGTCGGCATCCCTTTGTCCCTCAATTCTAAACACAGTGTTCAGCCCCCAAGCTCTTTCCCTATTGTTGAGAGAACCTCATTGTCTCTCTCCTATGAGCTTGCCTTTGTTGGAGGATTGAAGTGGTGGAGGCCCAGTTGGAAGGAACTTGGTTCCTTGGTTTGGAACCGTGCTGACACGGAAGTCTGTAATGTTGTCACTTCTACTGATCAATTATTAATAGAAATACTCCTTTCCCATCCTATTGGTATCGTGCACATATATGATTATTATCCATGGGCATGTTTGTAATGTTTATTAATGGATTATGTTATCTAATGTGCTAACCCTTTTATACTATTACCATGTACTTTCTATGCTTGTTTGTTGAGAACTTGTTGCAGGTATAAATATTTGGGTCGAAGTGCTCAACGGTGAACATCATCAAACATTGGATCGAGGTAGGCCTCTTTCTTATCTTTCACATTAGTTTATATAGCATACCATGGAATTGAGTTGATTTCTGCAGTCATACCTATCTGTTGTGGTTTACCCTTGGCCATAGAGAGTTTTTCCCTCATAACATGTACCAACTGTGAAAATGTCTCCTCTATTGCGTCAGAGTCTGAAAGATAAATAATTGTTGCAACATGCAAGATAGGTAGAATAAAATCCATTGTCATCATTGCTTCTTTCCCATAGACCAACCTGAAAGGTTTATGCCCTATCAATTTTTTGCTTGTAGTCCTGTAGGCCCATAAAGCTGTAGGAGCTCTTAACTTCCAATCATCTCTCCCAACGTTACAAATCTTTCTCAAGGAATTCTCCAGGATTTTATTTAAAGCTTCTATTGTCCCATTAGCTTGAGGATGATACAGGGTACTCTTCTGATGATGAATTTGAAACTCCTCAGTCAATGAAGCAATTGTTTTATTCAAGAAGTGTGTTCCTTGATCACTGAGTAATATGTGCAGACATCTAAATTGTGTGACTACATTCTCAAATAGAAATCATGAAGCAATATCCATTGTGTAGTCTATGACTGGTGTTTCTTATACGCATCTTGTCAAATACTCCATTGCAATGTTTATGCACCTTTCCCATGATATTCTTACTTGTGGGTTGATTGTCCCCACAAAGTCTATGGCCCATTTATCAAATTCTTGCAATGTAACCAGTGGATTTAAAGGCATTTCATCCCTCATGGGTGGCTTTCCCACCCTTTGACAGTGTTATTTAGCATCTTTATGAAGTGTGGGTCACCAGAACTCCACGCGTAA
Organism: Picea sitchensis; assembly: GCA_010110895.2. Taxonomy (NCBI): domain Eukaryota; kingdom Viridiplantae; phylum Streptophyta; class Pinopsida; order Pinales; family Pinaceae; genus Picea; species Picea sitchensis. The sequence continues at coordinate 163,237 of SNQJ01S0011806.1, forward strand.
TTTTTTTTGTGTAGTTTTTTTACCTACGTAATGTCCTACTGCAATCGCTTCGTGCGCTTCTAAGAGTATCACAGGCGTTTCATGTTCCAACAAACATCATCTCAATATTTCATCTGCACCTAACTTATATAAATTTCCTGCAATGAGATGATAGTATATTGATTTCACTACCAGTTGTTTCTTCTATGCAACTATCATGTCTAATGGGGCCATTCCTATACTTAACTAGACGATGTTCACGAAGTATTCATCCACCATTTTAACTGCAAATAGTTGTGCATCTGGTAAGTTTTCATGTAAGTTACCTTCATCTTCTCTTGATAGCATGCATGATAAATGATATAGTCCTCCATTCAACTTCCCTGGTTTCAAAACAACATCAAAATCATATTCCTGAAACAAAAATAGCCATCTGCATATTCTCCCCCACACCACTGGATTTTTCACCAAGTATTTTAGTGCATAATGGTCTCTATACATGTTAAAATGAGACCCCAGTAAATAATGTTTGAAATTTTGCAACGCATATACCATTTCCAATACTTCCTATTTTGTAGTGGTGTATTTTGTCTCTGCTATGGACAACTTTCTACTTGCAAAAGAAATTGGGTGATTTATGTCTCCCTCTTGTGGTTGATATAGTACTGCACCCAACATTATGGATGATGCATCTACATGAACATGGAACTCCTTGTTCCAATTTGGAAATATTAAAATTAGTGTGGTCAGTAATTTTTTCTTTAAGGTGTCCAAACCCTTCTAACAGTCCTCGTTCCATTGGAACTTCGCTTCTTTCTTCAACAAATTTTCCATAGGTGATGTGATCTGCACATAGCCTTTGATAAAATTCTTGTAATATCTTGTGTGACCTAGAGTTTCCCTCAACTGTTTGAATGATGTAGGTTGTTCTAAATCCAGAATCACTGCAATCTTGGTCGAATCCACTAGTAATGCCTACTTGCAGACCACATGTCCCAACAAAATTCCAAACGATGTGCAAAAAATAAACTTATTCAAATTCATCGAAATATGACACTGTCTACACCTATCCAGCATTATCATGAGTACTTCAATGTGATCCTTCAGTAGACTGAACACAATCCAATAATATAAGTATACTTCAAGGAATTTATGAATAAATTCCTTAAACATTACAACACAAACTCTTGAAAAAATTGTAGGGGCATACTTCAGTCCAAAGGGAATTACTGTATACTGATAAATTCCCCACTCTGTCATGAAACTAGTCTTGTACCGATCCTCCTATGTAATTTTTATCTGATGGTACCCCAAGAATCCATCTGTGAAGGAATAAGTCTCTTTCCCTCCTTCTTTCTCTAATACCTCATCTGTGAACGATGTTCGAAATGGGTCATGTAAACATGCATCATTCAGCTTCCTCAGATCCACACGAATCATGATTCCTCCTGTCTTCTTATCTTGCACTGCCATTGGACTTATCCACTATGATTCTGCAATGGGTTCAATGATCCTCGCATCCAACATTCTGTCTATTTCCACTTTAACCTTCTCTTTGTACTTCATATTTAACCTGTAAGGTCTCTGTCGCACTGGCTTAGAATATATTGGTTTCAAATGACTCTTCATCTCGTCTAAGTCCCTAGTTATCCCCTTCATTAATGAAAATATAGTCGAGAATAGGTCTTGATATTAACGCATTAAGTTTGCAATGTAATCTATTGTCTCATCACTCCAGTAATCCCCCATCTGCACAAAATTTAGATTCTATATCGTCCCAATGTTTACCTTTCATGTCTTTATTGTCTATGTGTATGCAACATACTCAAGCTCTGGCCCATCTACTTCTCGTTCTCCTTATGTTTCAGGTACTTTCACATTCCTGGTATCTTCTTCATCATATTCTTCGTTAGTAACATTTTAACACTCCAATAACTCATGGACAATGAAAGCAACTCTATGCGCATTGGAGACTGTTGCCACCTCCATCGACCCTTCTTATGAGAATATATTGGTTTGAATATCCTGTAACACTGCATCCATTAATGGGGATCTATGTTAAAAATTAAATATGACCTTGAACCTTTGAACCAACTCATCCCAGCTTATTGTTTCTCTACGCATTTCCAATTCCAGATACCAATTATTTGGAATTGTATCCAGTGTATGTATAAACCTGTGTATCCATTCCTCATTCGGTGTCAAGCTCCATTTGTTCCTGAATTGATCCACATGATTTTCTGGGTCACTTACCCTTGTATACTTCTGTGCAATATTTTCTACCTCAGTACCAAATCTCACCTGCATTAGTCTTATACACTATGACTAGTCTTCCATCCCCTCTCTATGTGCAACCCACCATCTAGATGGACTCACTTTTAGGACAAATATATAGTGCCAACATATATTTACAAAAATGATTATCTCAGTTAATCCATCATACATGGGTGGATCACATAACTATGTTCCAATCTAGCATGTTGATCATGTTAGGCGTGTACATCATCTAGTTTATACTGCATGCATCCTCTGCTACCAATGCTCAAGATCTTCCTCAGATTCTGATGCACACAAACTGATACTTATCCAACTTAGTGCGCCATCTATAGTGGGGTTAACAGAATCATCCAACCAAGAAGTCATGTTATACAAATTGTCAATGTTGTCCCCCCTTGTTGGCTCTATGTACCTCTTTCCTTATGTTGGGTCCAATGGTGTAGTAACTTTCAAGTCTCCGACTTCAAATATCACTTCCCTCCTCTTTATATTAATTATCACTTGATTATCAAAGGCCCATTCAAGTCCCATCATTGTTGGATATGGTTGAATATCATCCATGATATCAATAAATTCAAATTCTACAACACTGCACACTCCATCTATAATAACCCTCAGTCAAACCCCAGTTGAAATGTGCTTACAAGTAGGTGTATAGGCTGGTGAACCATGAACCTCTTTAGGCCAATGATCTTGTTTAGTATTGTATATTTTCATTTATAAATTAATGAAAGAAAACATGATTGGATGTAGACCATCGTGACAAGAAGAGTAAGGGGGATGAACTCCACTAGAGTGGGAAAGGAGGATAATAATATTAGCCAAAAAGGGATAAACCTAAGGAGGATTAAACAAAAGAGAATATTTTAATAATATTTTCTTAAGAGTCTAATTTATAGACACATGTATATTGTGTTATCCTAAGTCCAAAGAGGGAGGAAATGATGGTGCAGGCCCCCCTCTTCCCTCTCGAGGGTTTCTTGACCTTTCAGTCTAGGATTGTTCAAGTCACCAAACCAAATGGCTCATCGAGCTCCTGATGGGAACCAATTTGACTTGAAACAGGCCCTTCCACCTTCTCGACACAGGTTGTGCGGAAACCGCAGACCCTCTCCTTAGCGCTTTTCAACACTTAATGCAAAAAAAACTAGCTCTCTATGCTAGGATCCCTCCTTGATGTGACCATGGGCTACAACTGTGGGCCATATCCCTTCACGACTCCATGCCTTGGAACTTCGCGAGCTGCTTACTCTATTTTTTCCGAATTATGAATTGACAAATTCGTAGGGACCAAATCTATGGTCCACGTTCTTCTTGAGATCGACAGTTGAGATCAAATTGCGAGTTTAGACTTCACGAGTCCTCTTTTCTCCGAACTCTGCTTCCCCCAATTTGTGAATCAACGAAGTGTTGATTTCTTTCCATGCGTCCTATCTCACAGACATCCAAGCTTACTTCAGCTCTCAACTCTTCGGAAATTCTCTCCTCGAATTTTCCTCTGAAGGTTTCTTCCTATGAAATGCGTAGATATCTACCACGCGTCCTCGTGGATCCAATGGTCTAGAATCACCCCACACTTCTCCCTTCACGAAGTTTGAATTGTTCTTCTCACAATTCTTTCGAAGTCTGAATCATCGAACTCACGTATCTGCTTCCACTTGTCTACCTGGACGATGGAAAATTTTATGGTCTTCGGGACTTCGGAAAATCCTCGACTCCTTTGCACACTTAGCAAAAATTTATTCTTCAATACTTAAGCTATTCTCAAAATATTCTACACTCCTTGCAAAGTTCTACGTAGACACTTTTGTAACTTTTCTCGGCTTGAAAAACCTTCAAGGATCACCATTCCTCTACATCCTTCAGTGAACATTCTCTTGCTCTCCTGGCAGCTCATACTCTTCACTGAGCTTGTGAGATGGAATTACAGTCTCCTCAATGCACTCCTTGCACTCGGCTAAGATTTTCGACGGCTTCTCCCTTATCCTATCTAAGCATCTTAAGGCATCTCCTTTCCTTTGTCGATGCACTCTTGCAAAGCCTTCCTTCCTCAGAATGTTCAGTAATTCTGGGATTCACTTAATGATTCCAACATTGTTTCTTTGGTACACTCTCGTACTTTCTCTATGTCCTTCTGGCAGAGTGTTACATAGTGTTCAGTAACTCCGCGTTGTGTTTCCTCCTACATAGTCTTTCCTTCCAAGGTACTTAACTACCTTGAAATTTCCTCGCTAGTCTGTGAATTAACCTGGTATGCTTTCCTGGAAGTTTCTCTTCTGACTCCACTGAGTTCAGACATGCACTGCTTGCATCGGCTCCTAGAGTTTCCACCCTCTGTCGTGCACTCCTTTCACTTATCCTAGAGAACCACATTTAACCCGACACACTCACAAATAGAAAACTATATCTCTATCCCTGCAGATGATTCCTAAAATTCATCTACAATTCAAATGCATACAAATTCCATCCAACAAAAAATATCCATTACACATAAATTGATAACAGGAAAAAATGTCATTTTCTATTAATGGTAGAATGTTCATTATAATATAGGAGTCCGAGATATAACTGAGTCTCAACTCTCTGAGTTTCTCTCCACTTCTCGTATGCATCTGCCTATAACCACTACAACCAACCACTACTTGGAAACAATACAAATATTTATACAAGAGGGGCTCAACGAGCTTCCCTCCAAGCTAATCTAGTGGTGTCAAATCACAATTCAAAACACCTATCTAATGGGAAAATTACAATGATGGAAATCTTCTCCAAATCAGATGTAGATCCCTCCTTCCGTCAACCACTTAATGGCGACCTTATCTCCATCTTGTGCGAAGGTACAACTTGACTCTTCCAGCTTGTCATAATTAAATTCCTGGATCACACTTTTGATTCTCGAGGAAGAATGAGAGGGTAGTGCCTCTCCCTTCCTTGAATGCGCACCATGTGTGTTAATCGGTTGGTGCGTGCTAAGGTGGAGTGATGCTCCTGCATCATACTCGATGGATACAAAAATCATGAGGTCCTTCAAATGAGATTCCCAGATCGACTTAAATCCTCCTGGATCCAAAACTTTCTCTTGGAGCTATCTTTCGGCTCTTCTGCCTCGCTACTGCTGCTACATCATCCCTGCTCCTCGCTACTGCTGTTGCATCATCCCTGCTTCTCATGCATGTTCCTTTCTGTCTAGCTTACCCTTGTTGATTGATTCTATTATTGATCCCAACATCAACCTCCTTATCTCCTCAATCACCTCGTCCAACTGGTCCATTGGCTAGCTCTTCCTTTTCAAACTAACTTGCTTCACTTCTTCCTTGTCAACGGGTAGATCACATCGATATCCCAAGTTATCCTCCTCATATCTTGTGACCTTAGATTTACACTCTACTACAACTTCCACTCCTGCAATATTATCATCATTGAGCTTTTCCTCAGCTTCTTCCTTGAACATATTTTCTTCTGCCATCTTCTCTTATGTTGGTTCAACTCCATCTTCCACTAGCTGTAACTCGTTCTGGCATGTCTGCTCTGGCGTGGATATGTCTTGGTATCCAACTTCTGGTTCTGGATTGCACAACCAATCCTCTAGTTCCTTCAACTCCATTTCCCACTGAGTGAGTAACTCAACTCGAAATTCCTCTTCTGTTGGGACAGAACTTAGTATCTGCTCCTCCTTCTCCATGACAGTCTCAACTTGCTGTCCTTTTGTCGCATCTACAACATCTATACTAGCCTCTCCTCGGACACTTGGTAGGAATATATCGACTCCTCCAATGATTAGAATGCTCCTCTGATCCTTCTCATTTTCTGTGATGAAACTTCCCAACTTGTCATCATCTTCATTCATGCGGCTTGCAAATCCCCATGAGTCTTCTCTTGAGCGAGGTCTTTCTTCTGCCTCCTCTTCATCTGTCAAAACCCCTTGTTGACATGAACTCTCAGCTGAGGTCATATCTTCTGCCTTGCCCACTTGGAAATTTGGGATGTCTCCTCTGCCCTCCTGGCAGTTTACGAGATCCAATGATCCCTTCGCATTGCCCACCTAACAACCTACGAGACCCTTTCCAGATCTCTTTCCCTCATCACTAAGATTTTCATCATACCTTATCCACCTTTTTAACACCTATTGCTGCCTCTTGCCCAACAAATTATGAACAATCCACTTACATGTCCTCTTTAAAGGCCATTCATACCTCTAGCGCACCTTTTACTCCTGCTTCATCTTGAATGCTAGCGTCTCCATCTAGGCTCGGATTTCACTGAGCTCCTTGTCTATCTCTGCTTTGCTTTTCTATGGGTAAACTTCTCCTCGACCATGCCCATAACTTCCAACAACCATCTTGCTTCACCTACATCTCACCTAGCTATTTAGAATCTACTACAAACCTTGCAACAAATTCAATAGAGTATCACGCTCAATCTCCCTCGCCTACAAAAATCAATTCTGCATTATCTTTGATACCACTCTGGTATCAGCGTATCTTCTTTATCTCCTTCTTTCCACCTAAGAATAAAATTAGGCTGTGATACCACTCTTGATGGTGCATGCCCCCTCTTACCTCATGAGGGCTTCTTGACCTCTTGGTCTAGGATTGTTCAAGTCACTGAACCGAATGGCTCGTCGGGCTCCTGATGGGAACCAATTTGACTTGAAACATGCCCTTCCACCTTCTCGGCACAAGTTGTGTGGAAATCGCAAAGCCTCTCCTTAGAACTTTTTAACTCTTAATGCCAATGACACTAGATCTCTTTGCTAGGCTCCCTCCTTGATGTGACCACGGGCTATGACCTTGGGCCAGCTCCCTTCACGACTCTGTGACTCATAACTTTCGCGAGCTACTTACTCCCTTTTTGCCGATTTTTGAATCGACGAATTCTTTGGGACCAAATCTATGGTCCACGTTCTGCTTGCGATCGACGGTTGAGATCAAATCACAATTTCAAACTTCGCGAGTCCTCTCTTCTCCCAACTCTGCTTCCCCTGATTTGTGAATCAGCGAAGTGTTGATTTCTCACCACACGTCCTATCTCAATGATGACCAACATTACTTCGACTCTCAGCTCTTCTGGTATTCTCTCCTCGAATTTTCCTCTGAAGGTTTCTTCCTCCGAAATGCGTAGATCTCTTCCATGCATCCTCCTAGATCCAATGGTCCAGAATCACCTCTCACTTCGTCCTTCACAAAGTTTGAATTGTTCTTCTCGCAATTCTTCCAAAGTCCGAATCCTCAAACTCTCAGATCTGCTTCCACCTGTCTACATAGATGATGGATGGTTTTACGGTATTCGAGACTTCAGCAAGTCCTCGACTCCTTTTCACACTTAGCATAAATTTCTTCTTCAAGAATTAATCTATTCTTGAACTCTTCTGCACTCCTTGCAGAGTTCTATGCAGATACTTCTACGAATTTTCTCGACATGAAAAACCTTCAAGGTTCACCATTCCTCTACATCCTTTAGTGAATGTTCTCTTACCCTCGTGGTAGCTTACACTCTTCACTGAGCTTGTGATATGGACTTACAATCTCCTCGATGCACTCCTTGCACTCGGCTAATATTTTCGACAGCTTTTCCCTTAGCCTATTTGAGCATCTTAAGGCATCTCCTTTCCTTTGTCAATGCACTCTTGCAAAGTCTTCCTTCCTCAGAATGTTTAGTAATTCTGGGATTATCTTAAGGATTCCAACACTTCCAACAATGTTTCATTGGTACACTCTTGTAATTTCTCTATGCCCTCCTGGGAGAGTGTTACAGAGTGTTCAATAACTCTGCGTTGCATTGACTCCTACACAGTGTTTCCTTCCAAGGTACTTAACCACCTTGAAATTTCCTCCCGAGTCTATGAATTAACCTGGTATTACCTATTGGCAATTTCTCTTCTGGCTCCACTAAGTTCATACACACACTCCTTGCGTCGACTCCTAGAGTTTCCACCTTCTTTCGTGCACTCCTTGCACTTATCCTAGAGAACCAAACTTAACCCGACACAGTGACAGATAGAAAAATGTATCTCTATCCCTGCAGACAATTCCTAACATTCATCTACAATTCAAATGCATACAAATGACATCCAACACAAAATTTCCATTACATAGAAATTGATAACAGGAAAAAATGTCATTTTCTATTAATGGTAGAATGTTCATTACAATATAGGAGTCTGAGCTACAACTGAGTCTCATCTCTTTGATTTTCTCTCCACATCTCCTATGCATCTGCTTACAACCACTACAACCAACCTCTACTTGGAAACAATACAAATATTTATACAAGTGGGGCTCAACGAGCTTCCCTCCAAGCTAATCTAGTGGTGTGAAATCACCATTCAAAACACTTGTCTAATGGGAAAATTACAATGATGGAAATCTGCTCCAAATTAGATGTAGATTCCTCCTGTCGTCAACCACTTAATGATGACCTTATCTCTAGCTTATGCAAAGGCACAACTTGGCTCTTCCAACTTGTCATCATTAAATGCCTGGATCACACTTTTTATTCTCGAGGAAGAATGAGACGGCGACGCCTCTCCCTTCCTTGTATGTGGAACATGCGTGTTAATCGACTGGCATGTGCTGAGGTGGAGCGATGATCCTCCATCATACTCCATGGTTACGAAAATCATGAGCTCCTGCTCATGATCTTCCCAACTTGATTGAAATCCTCCTGGATCCCAAAATTTCTCTTGGAGCTGTCTTTTGGCTCCTCTGCCTCACTGTTGCTGCTGCATCATCCTCGCTGCTCATGCAGGTTATTTTCTATCCAACTTCCCCTTGCTGACTACTTCTATTGTTGACCCCAAGATCAACCTCTTTATCTCCTCAATCACCTCATCCAGCTGCTCCATTGGATGGCTCTTCCTTTGCAGACTAACTTGCTGTAATTCTTCCCTGTCAACGGGTAGATCACATTGATCTCCCAAGTTATCCTCCTCATATCTTGTGATATTATCTTTCCACTCTACTGCAGATTCCACTTCTGCAGGCTTCTCATCACTGAGTTGTTTCTCATCTTCTTCCTCTGACAGATTTGCTCCTAAAATCTTCTCTTGTGTTGGTTCAATTCCAGCTTCCACCAACTGTAACTCGTGTTGGTGTGTCTCCTTTGACATGGCTATCTCTTGGAAGCCACCTTATGGTTCTGGATTGCCCAACCAATCCTCCAGTGCCTTCAAATCCATTTACCACTGAGTGAGTAAATCAACTGGACATTCCTCTTCTATTGGGACAAACCTTAGTATTTTCTCCTCCTTCTCCATGTTAGTCTCAGCTTACTGTCCTTCTGTCGCGTCTGCAACATCTATAGTAGAATCTCCTCGACCACTTGGTAGGAATATCTCGATTCCTCCAATGATCAGAATGATCCTCTGATCCTTCTCCTTTGTTGTGATGAAAGTTTCCAACTTGTCATCATCTTCATTCATGTGGCTTGCAGTTCCGCATGAGTCTTCTCTTGAGCGAGGTTTTTCTTCTACCTCCTCTTCATCTGTCAACACCCCTTGCTGACACAAACTCTCAATTGAGCTCATATATTCTCCCTTGCTCACTTGGAAATTTGGGATGTCTCCTCTGCCCTCCTGGAAGTTTATGAGATCCACTGATCCTTTCTCATTTCCCAACTGGAAAACTACGAGACCCTTTCTATATCTCTTTCCCTCATCACTGATATTTTCAACATACCTGAGCCACCTTTTTAACACCTGTTTCTACCTCTTGACCAACAACTTCTGAACATGCCAGTTAGATGTCCTCTTCAAAGGCCATTCATACCTCCAACACACCTTTTCCTCTTGCTACATGTTGAATTCTAGCATCTCCATCTCAGCTCGGATTTCACTAAGCTCCTTGTCTATATCCGCTTTTCTTTTCTGTGGGAAGACTTCTCCTTGACCATGCCCATAACTTCCAACGACCATCTTGCTTCACCTACAACCAACCTAGATTTTTATCATCTGTTGCACGCCTTGCAACAATTTCAATAGAGTATCATGCTTTGTTTCCCTTGCCTAGATAAATCAATTCTGCATTAGCCCTGATACCACTCTGGTATCAGAGTATCTTCTTTATCTCCTTCTTTCCACCTGAGAATAAAATCAGGCCTTGATACCACTCCTGATGGCGCATGCCCCCTTTTCCCTCATGAGGGATCCTTGACCTCCCGGTCTAGGATCGTTCAAGTCACTGAACCAAATGGCTCGTCGGGCTCCTGATGGGAACTAATTTGACTTGACACAGGCCCTTCCACCTTCTCGGCGCAGGTTGTGTGGAAAACACAGACTCTCTCCTTAGCACTTTTCAACTCTTAACACCAACGACACTATATATATATGATAGGATCCCTCGATGCGACCACAGGCTACAACCGTGGGCCAACTCCCTTCACAAATCCATGCCTCAGAACTTTCGCGATCTTCTTACTCCCTTTTTCCCCATTTCCGAATCGACGAATTCTTATTGCAATCGACGATTGAGATCAAATTGTGAGTTTGGACTTCGCAAGTCCTCTCTTCTCCCAACTCTGCTTCCCTCTATTTGTGAATCAATGAAGTGTTGATTTCTCTCCACACGTCCTATCTCATGGATGACCAATATTACTTCGACTCTTAGCTCTTTGGGTATTCTCTCCTTGAATTTTCCTTCGAAGGTTTCTTCCTCTGAAATGCGTAGATCTCCGCCACACGTCCTCCTGGATCCAACGGTCCAGAATCACCCTGCACTTTTCCCTTCACGAAGTTTGAATTGTTCTTCTCGAAATTCTTCCGAAGTTTGAATCCTCAAACTCTCAGATTTTCTTCCACCTGTCTACTTGAATGATGGACAGTTTTACAGTCTTCGAAACTTCGGCAAGTCCTGGAATCCTTTTCACACTTAGCACAAATTTATTCTTCAAGACTTAAGCTATTCTCCAACTCTTCTGCACTCCTTGTAGAGTTCTACGCAGACACTTCTGGGGATTTTCTCAGCTTGAAAAACCTTCAAGGTTCACCGTTCCTCTATGTCCTTCAGTGAATGATTTCTTGCCCTCCTAGTACCTTACACTCTTCACTAATCTTCTGAGATGGAGTTATAGTCTCCTCGACGCACTCCTTGTGCTCACCTAAGATTTTCGACGGCTTCTCCCTTAGCCTATCTGAGCATCTTAAGGCATCTCCTTTCCTTTTTCAATGCACTCTTGCAAAGCCTTCCTTCCTCAGTATGTTCAGTAATTCTGGGAGTCTCTTAAGGATTCCAACACTTCCAACAATGTTTCTCTAGTACACTCTCGTACTTTCTCTATGCCCTCCTGGCAGAGTGTTACATAGTGTTTAGTAACTTTGCGTTGTGTTTCCTCCTACACAGTCTTTCCTTCCAAGGTACTTAACCACCTTGAAATTTCCTCCCGACTCTGTGAATTAACCTGGTATTCCCTCCTGGCAGTTTCTCTTCTATATCCACTGAGTTCATACATGCACTCCTTGCGTCGGCTCCCAGAGTTTCCAACCTCTGTCGTGCACTCCTTGCACTTAGCCTAGAGAACCAGACTTAACTCGACACACTGACAGATAGAAAACTATATCTCTATCCCTTCAAATGATTCCTAACATTCATCTACAATTCAAATGCATAAAAATGACATCCAACACAAAATCTTCATTACACAGAAATTGATAACAGGAAAAACTCTCATTTTCTATTAATGGTATAATGTTCATTACAATACAGGAGTCCAAGCTACAACTGAGTCTTGGATCTCTAATTTTCTCTCCACGTCCCCTATGCATTTACCTACAACCACTACAACCAACCTCTACTTGGAAACAATACAAATATTTATACAAGATGGGCTCAACGAGCTTCCCTCCAAGCTAATCTAGTGGTGTCAAATCACCATTCAAAATGCCTGTCTAATGGGCAAATTACAATGATGGAAATATGCTCCAAATCAGATGCAGATCCCTCTTATCGTCAACGACTTAATGGCGACCTTCTCTCCATCTTTTGCGAAGGCCCAACTTGGATCTTCCATCTTGTCATCATTAAATTCTTGGATCAAGATTTTGATTCTCGAGGTAGAATGAGAGGGAGATGCCTCTCCCTTCCTTGAATGTGCAACATGCGTGTTAATCGGCTAGCGTGTGCTGAGGTGGACCGATGCTCCTCCATCAGGAAACAAATTACCAAGTGGGTTAATAGAATTCCATGGAGTGACAAGTGTCATTCTATTGTCATGCAAGTACAATAGGATCGATAAATCTCAGCCAAAAATGACAAAAGTGGGGGGGGGGTTATTGAATGTGTTGTGAAAGATTTATTATTCGACTGAAGAGTATTGAAAGGGAATTGATGGGAGAATCAGAAGAGGTGGGTTTTCATACCCGTGTGCATTCTCTCTAGGTGAGAGAATCACTAAGATAAATAAGTTGGTTGTCATGCCTGTGTGCATTCTATCCAGGTGAGAGAATTGTAGAGAATTTGATTCCCAAAGGCGCCAAGTTTTCGTCATAGAACTATGATTATTCCTATCCATCTTATTGTTGAAGCATGGAAGGGAAGTGCGAAGCCATAGGGGGCTCACTTTCTGGGTGGGACAAGCATGTGGATAAAGTAGAGTCTGTGGAACTTGGCACATGTATTGAGATAATGATGTTGTTGAGAGACCTCCCAGGATAGATTATCCTTTACCAAGTGAAGTTCAAGCGCAACTCGGGGGTGACCTATTCTCAGTTTGTGGGGAACAATGTCTAAGGTTGGGAGGAAAGTCAAAGGTCTATATGTAGTTGGTGGTTCAATCGTTCTAGACAAGTGTTAATTATGTGCTTGGTTAATTGTTGTTGATTCAGAATATATGAAATCTTGTCTTAAATACTAGTGTGCAAATTACTATGAATTCTAGTCATAAATAATTATTTTTATTAACACTATTTAAGTAAATTTTCCCTATAAAATTGCATATGTGATGTAAACTAGTAATTCAATCATGCGTTCCATGATTTTCATTACCCTGAGGATATTGGCGATGAGGCAGGTTCAATAATAGAGTGTTGTAGCTGTAATACCCTAAAAATATTTAGTAACGAGTTTCTTTATATCTTCAAATGTCTATGTAGAATTAATAATTCTACATATGATAAGTGGGGTAATTACCCATCTTGTTTCAAGCAAAGTTGAGTTATGGACAGTCATAAGAGAGTAAAAATTTGATATTTTGGGCTAGAAAGGCATGGAACAACTACATATAGTGTTTTGAGTGAAAATTTTCTCATTCTCATATCGTGTTGAGAAAATATTAAATTTGGGGCAATTTTTACAACCTCGAGATGGTCCTAAAGGTATTAGGTAAGCCTCAGAGAAAAAATTAGTTCATTAAAGACTAGATACATACTAATTAAAGGACGTCAGAGTAGCATTAGATAGGGGAATTTGATGAAAAGACTCCGAGAAAACCTTCTCCACCGTAGGGTATATCGGGATGACGTCACCCGCCCAATACACAGAAGACAATTGTTCTAAAATATATGTTCGTTCCAGGAATAAATGTTGATGTGTATCTCACATCAGTCCACGTGGAGGGTGATCATGGTGCCATATGGCATGGTGTTATGGTCCTTGGGGAAACAAAGGGTGACATGGTTTGAGTGCCACGTGTCAATCCAAGAGACAACGTTGGGTAGGTCCACGTGTGTAACGTGTAGACAATGGACTTAGGAAAATGACATGTTGACAGAGATGGGAAGGTGAGGTGAAGGAGTCTGCCAACTCGTGAACCCGACATGATTCCAAATTAATCTAACTGTTGAGAATTTTCGAATGAACTTATGAAGAGGAGGTACAAATTTGTACGCCCGCAAGTTTGTTAAGTACCTGAATAGATCTGAAGATAAATCTCAACAATAAACCAACAAAAATCACCAAGAATAATCCAAACCATTCACCAAAATACTAAACACAAGAAATAGAGAAAACCCTTGAGGTAGGGTAACACCATATATTAATCCTTATGGAAGGATAACACTCCTCAAGCAATGCTTGATACATTCACAATATTCTTCACTATATTTCATTACMTTTCTTACACTTCTTTATATATCTCTCTCTATCTCCTAGGAACCTTCTAGAGATCCTTCTCACATTTATTACATTTAACTACCATAGTGGGCCTTTATTAATATAGATGACCTAGTCCACCTTACATTGAATGCCCACATTCTCAGATATTAAATGACTTCCACTAATAATACATAACCACATTCCCATTGGATAGCTCCCTAGGTACCCCATATTACCTCCCTAGGTATACTACATTGCATCCCCCTTCACATGTTTCGTCCTCGAAACATGAGAAGAAAACATACAATATGACCGGTTAAGCAATGTAGTCAACTAATACAAAGTACGACCATCCATCCATCCCAATGGAAGTCGAACATGATGCCCATATGCTGCCTTTCCACCCTGATATTTCTCTGCATCATGTCGGGGTTGCCATGGGATTGTTTTTGTAGCTTGAGCTCCTCTCATAGTGCCGATAGTCCTCCATACACCTCTTGATCGGTTTCTTTTCTAGTGGCATGTTGGTGCATAAATGTGTTGATGCACATGCCCTTGCCTTGATGACTGTTGTGTCTCTATATGCTGTGGATGGCGATATACAACAATTGTAGGAATCTGTTCTTTTTTCTTCAAGTATGCAACACTTTATGCCTTTGAGTCAATGACCTCCTTAACTTCCTGATTATGTCTTTCGTGTAGTTTTTCTTCATCTCCTTCTATATACTCTGCCTCTGATTCAACTTTAGACTCGACAATAACTTGTTTGCTAGCCTCCATGGGCCCATATTTCTTACTAAGAGACACATCCTGCAATGTGATTTTCTTTTTCTTGTACCATAACTTCAAAAACTTCTTTTGTACATTAATATTAATGGTACCCATTGATTCTATCCAAGGATATCCCAAAACAATATCCACTTCATTCATATCCATAACATAAAAATATGAATGAAACACATATTTATCCATACTAACCTTCAAATATTTAAAAATTTGAACATTTTTACCCTCAACTTGTGTTCTTTGGATATTCTTGGCAGGAATTTGCAATCTATTAACCAACTGAACATTGATAAAATTTTGTTGGCAACTAGGGTTAATAGAAACAATGACATTTTCTTTGTGAATGCAACCATGAACCTGGAATATAGATTTGCCACCTGAAAATAAACTCTTGTTTCTCCCTTTAGTAGCATGAGACCATTTATCTAAAAGAAAATTTTCAAGTGCTTCATTAGAAAGTGACATCAATTGGCTATATCTATGTGATTGCCACCAAATGACTGCATCATCTTTTAAATAACACGATACCCAATGTTTCCAATCCTCTTTCGAAAATGAATTCAAGTATTTTATGAATTATTCAATATTAGGGCCATCATATTTTCCAATAAAAAACATATTTCTTGGGATAAATCTTGAACAAAAACTAGGATTAAAAATAACTTACTGCAGAAAATTGCGTCTTTTCCCGGAAAACCCTCAAAAACTGTTGAATTTAAAATGGTCATAACTTCATTTCCCAGACTCCGTTTCGACTGATTTGTTTTTAGAAACTGGGTATTTTTACAAGAGGAATTCAAATATCCAATTTGTTTTTCCAAATTCATCTTAGAAAGCTTCAGATCTGAACATGAAGTGCGCTACCCTTTTTGTTTTTACCTAGAAAAAATATGAAAAAAGAGTAAAAAAGTATTCGCTTCTTTGGCCAAGGAAAGTTCTCTGATACCAATTGTTAAGTACCTAAATATATCTAATGATAAATATCAACAATAAACCAACAATAAACACCAATAATAATCCAAACCATTCACCAAAATACTGAACAAAAGAAATAGAGAAAACCGTTGAGGTAGGGTAACACCATATATTAATCCTTAAGGAAGGATAACACTCCTCAAGCAATGCTTGATACATTCACAATATTCTTCACTATGTTTCATTAAATTTCTTACACTTATTTATATAGCTCTCTCTGTCTCCTAGGAACCTTCTAGAGAGCCTTCTCACATTTATTACATTTAACTACTAGTGGGCCTTTATTAATATAGTGGACCTAGTCCACCTTACATTAAATGTCCACATTCTCATATATTAAATGACTTCCACTAATAATACATAACCAAATTACCATTGGATACCTCCCTAGGTACCCCATATTACCTCCCTAGGTATACTACAGAGTGCACATTGATGGAAAAGTGGCTAAGCGTTGAGACTTTTCAAACGAAATTATGAAGTGAATAATTATGCATTCATGAGTCTGCGAGCATGCCTAGATGGAAAAATGACTAAGTGTTGATATTTTTGTACATAATTATGAAGAGGAAGTATAGATTTCTACATTTGTGAGTCTGTGAATCCGCGCAGATTGAAAAAGTGACCAATTGTTGAGACTTTTCAGACGAACTTATGAAGGGAAGAAATATGCATCCATGAGTCCACAAGTCCGTGAGTCTACAAGACTGCCACCCATGATTCTTTGAATACAATAAGGTTGTTATAAGAAGCAAAAAAAATAAAATTTGATAGCCCATCCCTTAGAAGGTACTTAAGGGGACAAGTATGTTAAACAATCTATTTTCACATGTACTTGTGTCAACTGACCAATTGGTACTATCTTGTGTTGATTTGTGAGCCTTAACTGAACAAGAGACGTGGGAAAAAAAGGGTGACGTGGTTTGAGTGCCATGTGTCAAGCCAAGAGACAACGTTGGGTAGGTCCACGTATGTAACATGTAGACAATGGACTTAGAAGAATGACAAGTTCATGGAGATGGGAAGGTGAAATGAAGGAGTCTTCCAACTTGTTAACCTGATAAGATTCCAAATTAATCTAAGTGTTGATACTTTTCGGATGAACTTATGAACAAGAGGTACAAAGTTGTATGTCAGTGACTCTACATAGATGGAAAAGTGGCTAAGTGTTGATACTTTTTGGACGAACTTATGAAGGGAATAATTATGCATTCGTGAGTCTGCGAGCCCGTGTAGATGGAAAAATGACTAAGTGTAGAGATTTTTGGATGGAATTATGAAGAGGAGGTACAAAGTTGTATGTCGAAAAGTCTGTGAGTCTGCGTAAATGGGAAAAGTGGCTAAGTGTTGATACTTTTCAGAAAAACTTATGAAGGGAAGAAATATAAATTCGTGAGTCGACGAGTCCACAAGACTACCACTGTGAGTTTGTGAATATAGTAAGTTTGTTAGAAGAAGCAAAGAAAAAAAAATTGACACCCCATCCCTTAGAAGGTACTTAGGGGGGTGGGTATGTTTTAAAGTGGTATCAAAGCTACAGGTTCAACACCAGGTCTAGCTGGGACAAAGATTAGTTATAGAACATATGTATTAATGATTCGAAGAGTTAGTAATTATAAAGTTTCTATATAGTACTTTTTTCTAACAAATACTACTAATTCCAGACTTTGCATAGTTCCGAATATATATAGATTGAAACACAGACAAACATCATGAAAAACGTTGAAGAGGCACAAATGCTTTCCATCCATGAGGAAGAAATAAAAGGAAAGTGGTTTGATATGAGTAATGAAAGAACATAATCTAATGGGAATGACAAAAGTAAGGAGGAAAGCATGGATTTTATGGAAACCATCAAGAATCTACAAAAATATGTTCAAATTCATTAAGTAGATAATGAAAGACTTATAATATCCAAAGAACAACAATATTATTTCCACATCAAGTTTTTATGAATCCTGAACATGTTAGAGAGGAAAATGTATAAAGAGTCAAAATATAGCAAGGGAAAGGAACCTAAGTCTCATGGAAAAAGAAGTAAGACGAGGGGTGTTGATAGCCATCATAGACACTTGTCTAAACAATCATCTAGGAGGCCACATAGTAGATAAAGCTCGTCCCCTGTCATAGAACATAAGACTTGGATGTTGGGAATGAGGAAATGATTTCAACTGCACAACCATTCCCCTCAGACAAAAGGGAGAATAGAAATTCATTAGCTTAAAGGAAAAGCATCAATGTGGTGGGATAATTTTGTACACGTGAAAAACATAGAAGAGAAGAATATTACTTGGGAAACATTTAAGAAATATTTTGTAAAGAAAAACTTTACCAAACGTTCCTTTGATAGGAAAATGAAAGAGTTATTCGAACTCAAACTTGGAAGAATGACTATAGATGAGTATGAGAGAAGGTTTTTGGAATTACCGAAATATGTCCCCTTTATCAAAGATGGACAAGTGAATATTCAAATAATTCAAGTGGACTGCCATCATTCATAAGTGATAAGATATAGTATGATGTTCCCAAGACGTTGGAAGAAGCCATAAGAAGAGATAAATTTTTATATGATCATCATAAAGGAAGAACAATTTTTCAGAAGGCTTGGGAGGACACAAATAAAAACAATATGAAGCAGAGGAAGAAGCAAAACAAACCCCAGTTTTTCATAAAATATATGCAAAGAAATCTAGTTCCCAAAGAGCCTAGGATGGCTGAAATCGTGGGACAAAGACCAAGACAACAACTCATAAAGTGTTTTGGTTGTAATGGAGACCATATTATCTATAATGTCCTCTCAAATCTGAAAAATAAAAGGTTATTCACAATGTACAACAAGCTAAAACAATAGAAGAAGTGGGAAATATCATACCCAAAATTTATGCATCCCTGGATAAAAAGCAAACCGAATTTTAGTCTCACATGATTGAAGTAGAAGTTAAAATACAAAACCAACGTATTTATATTTTGATTGATTCAAGAGATATTCATAGTTATCTAGATCCTAAAATGGTAGAAAGGTTTCATCTTCCAAGAATAAAATTGGAAAAACCTTGGTTGGTACAAATAGCTACTGGGACAAAAAGGAATATTAATGACATGGTTAGGGCATGCCAAATGGAAATGAATGGGTTGAGTACCAAAGTAGATGAATATCATACCTTTGGGATCTTATGACTGTCTCATTGGAATGGTCTGGTTGGATAAGAACCATGCAGTTATGGACTATTACAACAAAATGTTAACTTGATTAGATGAGGAAGGGAACTTAAGGAATGTATAGGGAATTCCAAGAGTTGTAACTATCAGAGAAGTCTCAGCTTTACAAATAAAGAAAATTTTCACAAACGGATGTCAAATGTTTTCTGCACATATGAAGGAAGCTCCTAAGGACAAGGTACCCAACATCAAGGACTATGCATCTTGAAAATAATTTGAAGATGTATTTGAAGAAATCCCCATATTACCACCCAAAAGGGATATTGATTTCTCAATTAATTTAATGCATGGAGCATCCCCTACATCCAAATATCCCTACAGAATGAGCATACCCAAGTTGAAGAAATTACAAGTGCAGTTAGCAGAACTTTTGAAGAAGGTATATATACACCCAAGTGTGTCACCTTGGGGTGCACCAATATTGTTTGTAAAAATAATTATGGATCTTTGAGGCTTTGCAATGACTTCAGGAAGCTAAACAAGGTAACTGTAAAGAACACATATCCTTTACCAAGGATAGATGACCTCTTTGATCAATTAAGAGATGCAAAGGTATTTTCCAATATTGATCTAATATTCGGATATCACCGGGCGAGGATGAAAGAAGAGGACATTAGTAAGACTAATTTTAGAACAAGGTGCAACCACTACGAGTTTATAGTGGTATTTGGATTGTCAAATGCACCAATTATTTTCATGTGTTTAATGAATGGTATATTTAGAGAATACTTGGACAAGTTTTTCATTGTCTTCCTAGATGACATCCTTGTTTATTCCAAATCTGAAGAAGAACATGAACAACACTTGAGAATGGTGCTGCAAGTATTAAGAGAACATCAGTTATATGTTAAGTTGAGTAAATGTTCTTTCTACCAAAGGAAAATTCATTAATTGGTTCATATCATATCAAAATAAGTTATAATTGTAGACCCTAACAAGATAAAAGCCATTGCAGAATGGCCAACACCAAGAAATGTCTTTGAGGTGAGGTCCTTCATGGGACTAGAATGTTCTTATAGGACGTTCATTGAAGGGTTCTCCTTCATTGCACACCCAATTACATATCTATAGAAGAAAGGTGTGAAATTTGGATGGATTCTTGAATGTGAAAGAAGCTTTCAACATTTGAAGAGTTTACTGACAATTGCACCAATTCCAAAAATTGATAATCCTAATGCATATTTTGTTGTATGTACCAATCCATGGAAAGAAGGGCTTGGTGGGGTCCTTAGTCAGAATGGACAGGTAGTATGCTATGAATAAAGAAATATGAAGGAACACAAAGATTGTATTTCACTCACGATTTAGAGGTACTGACCATGGTTAATGCTCTAAAAATGTGGAGGCACTACCTTATGGGTAGGAAATTTGAATTCAGAACAAATCATAGTGGGTTGAAATATTCTTTTGGACAACCAAACTTGAACGCTAGGAAAAGTAGATGGTTATATCTCCTTAGTGAATATGACTTTGATATTAAGCACATAAAGGGTCAAGAGAACAAGGCGGATGATGCACTCAATAGAAGTGTGCATGAAATACATGCTACAATCATCAGCATGTGCAAACCTGATTTACACAACATAATTTTAGAAGCTGTAAAAATAGATCAGACATATGAGGAAATGAAAGAAAAGATACAACAATGAAAATTGCAGTAGAAAATTGAGAATTTCGAGCTAAAGGAAGACAAAATCCTTATGTTCTAGAATAGAATATATGTTCTAGATAACCAAGATTTGAAAAATATGCTCTTATCATAAATGCACAAGGTACCTTCTGTTGGACACCCAAGATACCAAAAGACAATTACAACTTTAAAAAAACTATATTATTGGTTAGGTATGGAAAAATAGGTTGCATATTTTATTGCCAAATTGCTTGAATTTCAAAAATTCAAGGTTGAGCATAGACACTCAGTTGGTTTACTACAACCTTTTCCCATTCCAAAGTGGAAATGGGAAGTGGTAACCATGGAATTTATTACTAAACTGTTGATGACTATCAAACAACATGATTCAATTATGGTAGTTGGGGACAAGCTTACCAAAGCTTCCCATTTCATTCTTGTGAAGGAAACTCACAAGGAAACCGACATTGTTGATATCTACTTGAAGGAAGTAGCAAAAATTCACGGGATACCAAAGAATATTATATTCTATAGGGATTCCAAGTTCACATCAATTTTTTAGAAAGGGTCATTCAAAGTATTGGGCACACATTTAAATTTTAGCACAACCTACCATCTTGAGTCAGATGGACAAACTTAAAGATTCAACTAGTTAATAGAAGACATGATGAGAATGTATGTCATGGATAAACCCTCAAAGTGGGATAATTACCTACACTTGGTATAATTTTCTTATATCAATGGATACCAAGCATCTATAAAGATGAGTCCATTTGAAGCACTCTATGGAAGGAAATTCCATACACCAATAAGATGGGACAATCTAGTTGATAGAACAATAATTGGAACAAATTTTCTCCAGGATATGTAGGATCAAGTGATACAGATAAAATAAAACTTGAAAGTTTCCCTAGATAGGTAGAAACGTTATGATGATAAGCATAGAACTCCTAGAGGATTTTCAGTAGGTGACCATGTATTTTTGCAAGTAAAAGAAAGATGAAGTTCCCTGAGATTGGAAAGGTGTTCAAAATTATCAACAAGATACTATGGGCCATTAGAATTTATAGAAATGATTAGGACTATAGATTATATGCTTGCATTACTAGCCTCCATGAGAATTCATAATGTTTTTCATGTATCCTTACTCAAAAAATATGTACCTGATACTAATCATGTCATTGATTGGAATGTGATTCAGGTAGACACAGAGGGTGAATTCCAGGTAAAACCAATATGCATTTTGGACAAGAAAGAAAAACAAATCTAGAATCAAGTCATAATTTGGTAAATATCCATTGGACTTGGTATGGACCCGATGAAGCAACCTGGTAACATGAAGAATCTAATGCGGGAATAATATTTCCATCTTTTTGTAAATTTTTTAATTGTTGTTTATACATATGTATATGATGCATTGAGGAAATTGCATAAATAAGGGGGAGGGGAATGCAATACCCCTGGGTCAAACCCTAGTTTAAATGTACTTACAAGTATGTCTATAGGATGGTCATCCATGAACCTCTTTAGGCCAATGAGCCTATTTAATATTGTATATTTTCATTTAGAAATTAATGAAAGAAAACATGACTGCATGCAAACCATCCTAACAAGAAGAGTAAGGGGGTTGAACTTCACTTGGGTGGGAAAGGAGGCTAAGAATCATATCCAAAAAGGGCTAAATCTAAGGAGGCTTAAACAAAAGAGAATATTTTAATAATATTTTCTTAAGAGTCTAAATTATGGATAGATGTGTATTTTGTTACCCTAAGTCCAAATAGAGAGGAAACAAATTACCAACTGGGTTAATATAATTCCATGGAGTGAACCTTATCCACCATAGGATATATTGGGATGAGGTCACCCACCCAATACATGGAAGACAATTTTCCTAACCTAGAAGGTCATGCCAGGAATCGATGATGATGTGTATCTCACATCAGTCTACATGTAGGGTGACCATAGTGCCATGTGGCATGGTTTTATGGTACTTGGGGAAACAAAGAGTGACGTTGTTTGATTTCCACATGTCAAGACAAGAGACGATGTTGGTGTTGAACACACCTCCCACACTAAGAGGGGGTGGGGGTGAATTCGTGTGTGGACTTTTCTAACTTTTCTTCTTCTTACAAGTTAGCAGTTAAAACATAATAGAATAGATTAAGAACAATTAAATAATAATCACAATGGACAAGAGATACCAGATGTTTGTGTAAGTTTTTGTATAATTGATATGTATATATATGTGAATATATTAATATTAATTTTCCCAGCACCAACTATTTTGTATCAGCACCAACTGAAGTAAGGAGCACCAACTCCTCGGAGAGCACCAACTCTCAAGCAAGACCCAGTGTGCCACAAGACCCATCTTGCTGATAGAATGTAGTCTATCCAACTAGATTTCATATAGTAGTTCAACCAAATCTAGTAGCCGTGATCCATTATTGAATCAATTTTGTTTCATGATCAGAGGTATACCATCAACACTCATCACTGCACTTCATCTTATTTATGAAATTCATAACTTCTTCACTTCGTCTTTCCTCTGATATTCACACCTTCTTCACTTTGTCTTTCCTTTGATATTCACGCCTTCTTCACTTCGTCTTCTCTCTGATATTCACATGGACCTCAGGTCCACATCCCCTTCATTTTTCTCCGCAGGCTTCTCTTCCTCAGCGAGCCTCTCATTTCCACAAGACCGTCTTCTTCCACAAGCACACCATCCAATGAACCAATCATGGTTTTATTTATAGTTTCTTATGCTCAAAACTTGTTTAAGTTATTGAGCCGACTTGTGGAACAAGTTATAACTAACTTGTTTATTTACAACAACTTTTGGAACCACCACAGATCATCATTCTGGGTCTTCAATGTTAAACCTGACATCCCCTTTTACTTTCATAAATCAATCATAGGCATGGATCGATTTCCTTTGTCTCTGTTATAATAGAAATCGGTGCTTCCTTCAAACCATGTTCATATTATCATAGGCGTAGAACCACATGCTTCTCAATTTAAGAGACGCATTACATTCTTCCCTTTAACTATATTTACCATATGACCAATGGCGGTGACCTCACGTGAGGCGAGATGAGCGCTTGAGCACTTATCAATTCAACAGTCACGATTCAATCTCTCGATGATATGGATGATTGTCGGGAATTTGAGACTTCACCCTTCGAGTCTTCGGGACTTCCAAAATTTCAAATCTCTCGAATACGATTTCGCCGAATAGATCGGATGGTTCACATTTATATCACAGAACCAGACTAATGATCATATACGATACTTACATCTATCCTTTCATTGCTTAATTTGATGGTTAGGACTTAATCAAGCATTAAGGTGGATGGCCACCAATTACTTCGGGACTTCAACTATTATTTTTATGATACCCATCCACTGTATTTTGATCAATGATTGCGAGTACACCCGACATCAGATCGACGATTGAGATCTCCTTTGGGTCTCCAGACTTTGGATATATCAAATCTCAACCCCTTCTTTCCTCCGTACATAAATCTTTTGGAGCTGTCAATCCACTGATGTGTGTTCCTTTCGGATCAACGGTCGAGATCTCCTTTGGGTCTCCAGACTTTAGAGATTTCAAATCTCAACCCCTTCTTTCCTCAAGAGTGATCACCTGCTGAGTAAGTCATAAGTGGTGGAGACCTCTTGTTGTTGGTTAATAATTCCACTTACACTATCCTTACACTATCCTTACAATGTAGTAGATTGACGGTCGAGAATGCTCCCGAAGTGATCTTCAGATCGGACGTCTCGTGTCCACTTCGAGAATTCGACATTCGAGACTTCGACACTTTGGGCAAGTGCAGGTGGTAAAACTCCTGAAGCAAAACTCATGTAGTGACGTAACTTGCTTACGTCACTTGATGATGTGTCACGAGCTGAGTAGCTACCGCGTGTCACTCATATTCATGATTTGCACGTACCTAAAATGCCGAATCAACTTGACACTTTTCATTATCTGATTGTGCCATGTGTCCTTGTTGATGTATTCTTGCTGACATGGATCTCCTTATGTGGCACATGTTCCTCTCTTGGATCTAACGGTTCTCCTAACTCCCGATATATCTTAGATCGATGGCTGAGAGTGAATTCGGACCTTCGTCCTTTGGGACTTCAGGACGTTTGACATTTCTTGGTGGTGAAACTCCTAAAACAATTCTCCCGGAGTGACGTAACTTGCTTATGTCACTTGTTGACATGGCACGAGCCAATTTCCTCTTGACTATTGTCATCATCTGATTATGCCATGTGTATTTGCTGACATGGTTTGCTTACATGGTCTACCACATGTCTTTTGCTGTCGTGGTATGCTGACGTGGTCTACCACATGTCTTTTGCTGTCGTGGTCTCCTGACATGGTCTACCACATGTCTTTTCCTATCGTGGTCTATTGATGTGGTCTGCCACATGTCCTCGTATACATGGTCTGATGATGTGGTCTGCCACGTGTCCTTGCTGACATGGTCTGTTGACCAACAACCCTGATCCAATGGTCATCGTATATCCTCCAGATCCGATGGTCCTTATTCATTTCGGATTTCGGGCTTCGGGTAATTCAACTCTCAAACTGAAAAATCTAAAGTAATATTTTTTCGGAGCTTAACCTCCTCGCATATTTATACCCGAACTAAATTCTATTCTTCGATCATGATCCTAGATCAATGGATCGATCTGTCTATGATGCCGATCTTCTAGCTTATCCTGTCCTTCCACTTAGAGTGATCCAACGATTGACAAAAAATCACATAAATGAGATATCAGATCTGTTACCTCGCTTATCCTATCCTTCCACTCGAAATGATCTGACGGCTGAAGGGAATTCAGGTTTGATCCGACAACTGATGGGTATTCGAGAATCGAGAACTCAACCTTTCTACTTATCCTATCCTTCCACTCAAAAGTGATCCAATGGTGGATGTGGACTCTTCGAATCAGATTTAACGGTCGACGATGAATGCAGAACCACAACTTGTGTGTGATTTAACTCAACACCCAAACTCCATAATTTGAAGTTGGGCGTTGTTGGTGAGTCAACCACAATCATTGATATTCGAAGCTATAATATCAGACGGTCCTAATTAATTACGGGATTGGAACTAGCGCGATATTTAATTATCCTTTCGATCTCTGCATTCTATCCCTGTCGTTGATCTAGCGATTGCACATCCGATGGCCACAACTCAATCCGAATTAATCTGATCACTTGTTGGATCAACCATAGTCATCGATATTCGATCCTATAAGATCTGATGATCTGGACCAATTGCGGGATTGGAAATAGCGAGCCGTTTAATTCTCCTTCCGATCTCTGCAATCTATCCCTATCGTTGATCTGGCTTGCAGATCCAATGGTCATGATCCTCCAATGGTCCTCAAGCCCATGGTGACCGACGTCCATAATTTTAGACGATCAACACAATCAATTTCTTGATCGGACGAGTGTTGAGGATTCTCACTCTGATCGAACGACTACTGAGGCTTGTCAGTTTGATCTTACACTTTTCCTTCCAAGATTTGATCTCTGCATTTGCTAACCCTCCTAATCTTTTATCATAGGAACATTGTTGATCCTATCGTGATCAACAATAATCACGAATTACTTCATACTATTCACTTCTTCTGCTAACTGATATAATGTGCATTGCGCTCTTCCTTCTTAACTTTGATCTTCATTTGCTTCTGTACTGCGTTTTCCCTTCTGAGATTTGATATTCATACTGTTCGCTTCTTCTACTAACTGATATACTGTTGACATCAATGAAAATATCATCTATGGTAAATGATAATTCATCACAACAACAAATCATCACATCGACTATTGACATCAATGACAATATGTCCAAAAATCTCCCCCTTTGTTATTGAGGGAAACCCACTAACTTCATATACAAAACTCCCCCTGTGATGATGATTTCTTCGTATTAATTTTCTTCATATGAAGTTTTCCCTCCCCCTTTGACATCAATGACAAATGGTTTTTCCTCATGTGGTAAAGCTCTGTATGTTACTGACCAGAATCTGAACTTGGGTAACTCTTCCTACAATCATCATTTTTTTGTCATAACTGAATGACTCCCCCTGTCAATATGCTCTCTCTCTGTTTCTTACTACTCTCCCCCTTTATTTCTGAAAAGGTATCTCTTCTTGACAAGGTTTCTTCCATTATTAATTTACTAACTTCTTGTCTCAGTTGATTGGGATTTTTGTGTTTCAAATGAGTAGTCTTCTTGATACCATTTTTTTGTGGTGATCAAGTCTTTTCAAAACTTAATCTAATTACTTTCTTATTTATTAACCAAAATACTTCCCCTGAGTTTTTACTGACTGTTCTCCCCCTTTGTTTCTAAAAAGGTATCTTTTTATGACATGGTCTCTCCTCTTGTTATCTCTACAGGATGTCATGTACCTCATTTTGTACATCAGAATGTTGTTTTTGTAGATGCTGCTATCCTACTGGAGCACTACACAATTGTAGCTCATATTTTTCAAACATCCCTTCGATCTGCCCATTGATTCTCATCGAAATCTAACGAGATGTATCCATATTTATCCAAGAGGAAACATTGCTATAAAGTTGTCTGAGAAAGTTTATACTATGATTGTCACATGACTGCAATTTTCTTTGCAACAATTAACTTCACTCATGTTTACTTTTTCACTCTTTTCTATCCGCATCTGTGAGTGTCCTGGTTTCTTGAACTTTGTTCTTTGATCTTCTATTACTGCAACTTCATTTTTATTTCATGTTTCATTTACTCTTTTTTTCGTATTGTATGAAGCATTTCTCATTGACTGTTTTCTTGAGTTCCAATAGTTATTGTCTTTGTGGCCATATTCACCACAACTATAACATCTCATAGTGTAACAATGTGCAACAATATGTCCAACATGATTGCAGTTCCAACATCTTATACTGTTGTTGAACCTACCAACTTGTTTTCTTCCATGATGCCTACAATCCAAGGATTTATGACCATATTCATTACAAGAAAAACAATAACCATTAAAAACATTCTCATACCTTCTTTGATTCATCCATTAAAGTGTCTCTCTTCTAAACTTTCTTTGAGGTATATGAGTAGCTTATGGATGTCTTCTTTGATCTGATCTTCTAAATTTTGCAGTGTTGCTTTTATTTGTTGAACATGAAGAACATGATGCATACTTTCTTTCACTTTTTACAAATGAAGGAGATGTGTCAGACCTATCTTCATCCTTTACAAATGAAGGACCTATGTCAAAAATGTCTTCATCCCTTTCAAATGAAGGACCTATGTTAGACTTGTTTTCAACTTTTACAAATGAAGGACCTGCATCAGGTTTCTTAGGAGTACTGAATTCTTCCTTGTTGTATCTAAGATAGGATTTGTCATTTGGTGATCTCTGACTATCCAAGATCTCATCCAAGGTCATGGAGCTTTTAAAAAACTTGATTTGGGTGTTTGACTTCTCAACCTTCTTTCTAAGATTCACAACTTCGGCTTCCAGCTTATGACATGATTCTTCCTTTTTGTTTAGCTGGTTCCTCACTACCTCCTCCCTTCTTTTGGCTTCTTCAAGTTGGATTTTAAGATTGACATAACTTTCCCTTATTTATTTTAGATCTGCAAGGATTTTGCTTGGTTCATCATCTTCCTTCTTTTCTTCTTTTGCTTGACTGATTTCATTTTCCAGTCTCTCGATCTCCTCTTCCTTTGCTTGAATGATTTCATTTTTCAATCTCTCGGTCTCCTCTTCCTTTTCTTTTGTTAGATCAACAACTTTTGTTTTCAATCTTTTGATCTCTTCTTCTTTGTTTTCTAACTGAATCTTTTGCTCAGATATGATTTCTTCATTGTCTTTGAGGTTTTCTTTTATTTCCAGGATATGCCTTTGATTGCTAAGCTCATCATCTTCCTTCTTCTTTTCTTTTGCTTGAATGATTCCTTTCTTCAGCTTCTCGATATCCTCTTCTTTTTCTTCTAACTGATTATCCTGCACATATATTATCTTTTCATTGTCCTTGAGCATTTCCTTTATTTCCAAGATATGATTTCGACTCTTTTCAAGAAATTCTTTAGTGTAGTCATGAAGATATCTATAGTCTGAATCATTATGGTCATAGCAATATTGGCAGAGACTAAAATCAACCTTTTGTTTGGCCTTTGATAGTTCTTCTTCTACTTCTTCCATGAGATAAATGCTAACAGAACATTATTTTATTGTATTTGAGTCTTCTTCTTTACTTGTAGGGGAGGATTCAATATCAACAGTATTGCAATCAAAATATTGTGGAGAGTCTTTACCTTTATTGATGACTGAGTCTTCCTCTTCATCCTTGATAGGAATGTCTTTTTTGTCTGGTATTTTGGTTTGATACATATATTCTAACTTCAGCCATAAGTCCTTAGTGGATGTGCATAGTCCTATGCTTGCCTTGACTATATCTGATAATCCATTGAGAAGAATCTTCAATGCCACTTCATTGAGGTAGTTCTGACTACTGTTCCACCTAAACAGTGCCGCAAGGTAGTAACTCATACTACAAAATTCATCTTCTTCACAATTTGTTCAAAAGGTGAATAGAAGGATACTGCAACCACTATAGCCTCGACCCAAGCATAGGTGATTTTAGGGGCGAAATTTCGCTGATGGGTGAAACTAAGAGGCTTGGAATTTTGGTTGGGCGAATTGTTTACATAAGGAGGTTTTTTTGGTTTACCTATACATAGCCCCAAATTTATTTTCATATATATATATATATATATATATATAACCATTAGACCACATATATTCGTGAGGGAAGAGCATGGAAATCCATTTTCCCCCCTTAAAATTCAAACCAGATCCTCCCATTCGCCTCAATTTTCTGGTAATGACAATGATTCAGAGGTTTTTCGCCCCCATTTTCTGGTAATGGAAACGATTCATAGGTATTTTTCCATGGGTGCCCTCAAATCATGATTGGATAGGCCCCGCAGTTACCTTACCTTACCTACATTGAAGGGCGAGTGGAAATAGTGAAGAGCAGGGACATATACACTATCACATTGTATGGAGAAACATAGTCTAAATTGTTGAGTATGAAGAGACATAAGAGAATACAGTTCTCCTCTGCAATGTGCTTAGTGAGACTGAAAAAGCAGGCCGAACCCTTTATTTGACAATGTTCAATAGTTATGAACAACTTTATCATCTATGACAGGTTATGAAAAATGTTTCGTATTGAAGATTTAGAGCTTTTTTCACAGTTCAATGACATTATCAATGTGATTTTCTCGTCACCACTATTAGTTGTTGGCATGGTAGAATTGGTTTTGGATAGCACTCTACATTTGGGGGAGAACGCAACAAGGAAAGATAGAGGCTAGCATTGGTGGGATAGGTTTCGTTCATTCAAAAATGATTCTAGAAGTGAAGAGTTTTATTCTCTTCCTCTAAACTCGACCACGTTTTTCCCATCTGTCTAAGGATGAAACTGTATTTATTTGAGGTGGGGTCTTTGTTTTATCAATAGCCTTGGTGAATTTGGAGAATAATTGTGTATTCATTGGGTTAGAATGTCTTCAATACAGATTGAGACAACTTCATACTATGAAGTCTAAGATGTCCATATTTTATGTCTAGAACTTGGATAGGGAACTACTTCCACAAATTGTCTCAAATGGATACCTTTTTGCCCTGGTCAATCATTTTCAAAACACTTCAAGATCATCGCTCCTGGAAAGAAGCAAAAGGAGAATTATGAAAAGGAAAAGTACATTTCAAAGTAGTCAATATGCTATCTTGACTCCAATTCAAAAGAGGCATGTTGTGCATAGAGTAGTTTATTTTTGAAAGTACTTTTGAAGATGCAACACAATGTTTTTGTTGTTGGTACTTCAAATTGAGCCAATGTGTATTTATCTGGATCACATGAGTCATATGGAGGCATTTTATAGTAATGATATCCGAAGCCCTCTTACAGGGGTATTAGTAGGAACTAACACAATACAATTGCTTTTTGATTTTTTCCATGTGTAATGTGAGAACTATTAGTTATTCATACCACATGTTTAAAATATAATTTTTTTGGTAAACACTGTTTGCCTTTAAAATAAAGACTTAGCTCTGTTGACAGGGCACTTGAGTCTTATCATAACTTTAGCTTCATGATTTTCTTCCAAAATGAATGCATGGAAATTATTGTAGAAAAAATGAGATGACATTGGAAAAGTAACGAAAAAATGCTACTTCATCTTTTTAGATGGTTTTCCATGCATGTATCAAAGATTTCTTTTGGGCAGAGTCATGATGTTTTGTAATTTTATTATGTTCTAAATACTGGTGATTTTTCTGATGCATTTTATGCTTACACAACATCATCTGATATGCTTATTATTATTAATTTCTGTTTTCGACCACATAATGATTTGTAATTCTTCTAGGGTTAATATTCACACATGTTTCCACCAATATAACAGGGGTTGTTAGAGTTTCAAGGTCATCCCCATGTTGTAAACTTGTCTGATAACATAACAGAGGGAATTCGTGAACATCAATTGCACCTACCATTTTTTTTAGAGAAAATTTCGAGCATTGCTGGATTGGATGTTTGCTTTGGATTTGTACAGTGGTCCCGAATGCATTTTTCATTTATACAACAGCTCAAAAAAATCAAGTTCATTGGTGATTTTTTATTCTAGGTTGTGAGAAGCATGGGGTTTAAATCGAAGCCCTGTTCTTAGGTTGGTACTTTATAGCATTGGTTGTACACATAAATATCATTGTATGAATGGTAAAATCCCATTTACCCAAACTACTCAAACCTCTTCATCCTTTGATTGAATGCAAGCCCCATCATTTAAAGAGAAGGTTGATTTGGAGAGTCCCCAATGTTGACATTATGGTAGATGTGAGAGGTATTTACCTCCATGTGTAAACTTGATGAGAATAGAATATTCCAGGAAGAAATAAGAAACCCTAAGTAACCCTAGAATACTATTCGACTCAAGAGATTGATTTATATTAAGTTATAAGTCTTCAAGAGAAGAAGTGCATTCCTGGCTAGGCATTCTTCCCACTGGTGCTCCAAGCTCTTTTAAACACTTTTACAATCCTCTTGCAATAAATCTAGCCTACTTGACAAAGCTTCCACCTCCATAATTTGTTGGCATGTTGCATGCACCACTTATGCTTAGGTGATTCAACTCACTATTAGCAAGATGAACATGGCCCATCACAGTAAGCTAAACATGATCAGTCCTAACATTGAAAAAACCTTGGATCATGTTCAACTACCAATAGTGAGCTGAAACCTTAAACTTGTATACCTACTAAAAAATTAGTTGATGATTAGATTCACTTATGCTAAACATTATCACAACCCCTATCTTAGATTGAGGTTCCTTCAACATATTTGCCACAACATTCTTTAGTTATTTTCCTTCACATTATCCTTAGTGGCATGATACTTAGTCTTCAAGTGCCTAGAATTATTATGCAACTGCCCATTTTAGAGGAACACCTTACCTCCATTGGAAGAACAAAACCACATTTAAGGAACCCTTGGCAAGGACGAGGTTTGGCTATTAAATGTATTCTCATTCTCCTTTGAGAAGAAGTTTATGTTGTAGTGTCCATGTACACTATGGTTGTTGAAGAGAATATGGTCTCTTGTTGAGAATCTATGGTGCATTCTTGAGATATCCATATTATCAACATGTAAAGAGTTCATGGACATTTACAACATTTTCAAAAGTTAATTACTTTACTTATATCACATTTGTAATACATTTTATTGTTGTTTCACAAAATTTCTCTTGGGTTCGAGCCCTAGATATTTCTTACTGGACTCTTTTTGTACCAATGTTTACTTCTTCAAGATAGATAGTAGTTCGAGCCCTAGATATTTCTTACCCTGAGGGGATCCAACGTACAAGAATTCATGTTGTATATATCACTACAAGCCATTAGACCCAGGGCACAGTTTTCCAGAACTCCTGAAAAAAGGTGAGAAAGGGAGGTGGCCATGTTGTTGGCCCTACCCCTTGGGGACAGTTTTACTCTCAGGTGAAGACCCCATGCAAATAATTTATTAGATTATTCTCTACATTGATGATCATCTACGCATGTAAAACAATTATCTTCACATAGTGAAGCCAGGATAACTTATTTTTAGCACTAGAAGACTAATCACTTCCCAAA
Source organism: Picea sitchensis (assembly GCA_010110895.2). NCBI lineage: Eukaryota > Viridiplantae > Streptophyta > Pinopsida > Pinales > Pinaceae > Picea > Picea sitchensis. Next base: position 196,327 of record SNQJ01S0011806.1, read on the forward strand.
GCCTTAAAAGCACACTGGCTGGTTTCTAGTTCTTTTAAATAAAATGGAATCCTAAGAAGAAAAAGAATTTAATTTTTACCTATGATATGGTGCATCAGAGAAAAAAAGGAATGGTTGATAATGATGTCACACGTGCAGATCTTTAATCCCAATACTTGTACAAGGAATCATTTTATGACCTTTGTTTACATGGACGAATTTTTGCCAGAAGAAAACCCAGAAACTTAAAAGACTAGATATAGATATGTGACTAAACTAGAGTTTCTTTGCCTTTGACTACCTGGGCTCCCACTCAATGCAAGCAATGATAGACACAACTTCATCTGATCACCAACCCAATGAATTTGAAATTGCATGGGAAGTGGACTTCCATCTCTCACCAAAGAAACCTACAAGTTTGATGTCTCTCATTTGAAGAACCCAACGTCTCTCAAAATCATTAGGCAAATAAATAATTTAATTCCAAAGCCTAGAAGAAGATTCGGTTGAATTCACTGGTAGAATGATACCATTTCCAAAATAGCCTCTTCCTTCGTGTATATGGCAAGCAACTTCTAGCATAGAAAGTGAGCTCAATAAACAATGGTTGAAGAAATAACTGTACATTTGGTTAACAAGTCATTAGAGACACAACCTTCCAATAACTAATTGCCAACCATGACTATAAAAATTGCAAGCAGTGAAAATTGTTGAGGTGCACAAAGAAAAGGGAGTCCAAATTTGAGCCACCTACAGTTGCTAAAATTCAAGGACATATCATCCAAGCAATTCTCTACAACCATGTCTACCAAGCATAACCCTAAGTGAATAACTGCTATTCAAGCTACCATAAATATCAATGGAAAGCCAAAAATGGCTCATCAGTATGATGATCATTATAACATCGTATTTCAAGCCTATGAGATCATGATGACTACTGAGCATAAGAAAACAATGCAGATGCCCCAGAATATACAATGGAAAGGAAGGCACTGAAAGGAAGAATAAATGAAAATCTTTTGCTAAGTGAGAATGGCCAACAACTAGTAAGTAGGCATTGTGAGTGACTCGTTTCTTGCAGTGGCGGAAGAGGAAACTATAAAAGAAGCTACAAATTGAATAGAAACATACAAGAAACCTTCAAGAAAAAGTAACTAGAAAAATACATGGTCTTACAGGTAAAGCCAACAACAATGTTGTTTGTCTTGATTGACCAAAAACGTAATGGAATTGATTCAGCCAGGACAAACAATCAACTTATTCATCAATTTATTTATTTTATGTGGGCCAATGTTGATCACAAAAAGGCCTCCACCATGTGTAAAGGGAGGTTTGATGAATTCCCAAGGACTTTGGGGATATTGGTGTCTTTGAAAGTTTGATGTTAAGCTTCAGAGAGTAGCACTACACCCAATGAGTTTATTAGAGCAACTTGATTTCCTTTATATCAAAATTTGAGCCACATAGTGAGTTGTGTGGGAAAATGTGGGAAAGGATTAGAATTTCATGACTTGCTAGTTACCCCAACACTCATAAAAACTCAAGGGTCCTTCGTGCTTCAAATTATTCAAAAGGCTTGGGAGGATTATAAACTATTTCTCAAATCGAATGGGGAGTAAATCTACTCTGGCATTTATTTTAGCAACCAATCTTTATGGTGGACACCATGCTAGCATGGACTGTTCAAATCCTTGGGAGATATACCATCATCTAATTATATAATACTTTTATAAGAATGGAATTAGAACCATAAATGACCTATATGGAACTCCAAGGAGGGTTAACATTAAACAATTTGTTAAGCTCTCTAACTGTAATAGGCTGGTCATTAAAGAAAAATCCAGGAGCAATCTTCACTTTAAGATGGACATAATTTCCACAAGAAATTGGTAAAAGGACTAGGTATGGAACTACCTATTTCACCATAATACTCATCTATGATTATAGTTGGATTATCAGAGAAGCTACCATAGAAAATAATCTCAACAAATCCTTGAGCTTAAAATAAACGTTCTCAGCCTAGAATGTCTCTTGAACTGCACTTTGATTTTAAGGTCAATAATTGTCAAAGCATAGGATGTCTCTTGAATGAAAACTAATTCTGTCACTAACATTAGTTGGGGCTCAAGTGTGCTTTTTTGTAAGTCTCAAAAAGTTGAGAAATCCCGAGTCCAAAGATGTTTCCTTCAATAAATAATGGACTTGTTTGGCATGCATGCATTACCATGTAACTGAAAACTTGCTTCAAGGGATGTTTATATAATCTATATTGTTTCTTTGTCTCTCATCAACTCTTAAAATGACTTGTTTATCCTCTTAACCTGTAACCATAAGTCCAAGTAATGAAGCAACTTTTTGTTGTAATTTTTTATGTTACTTTCTTAAGGGCAAATCCCCGAGGCACTATAATTACCAAAATCCTTCGTGCCCTTATAATTACAAAAATTGTTTGTGGTAGATTCTGTTAGGGTCCTATGTTCCATAGTAATCAAGAGTTGTTAATATTCCAAGTTAGTCAAAAGTCAAAAGTCAATTTTTGATCTATTCTAGCAAAATTTGCCTAGTCACAAGGAAAAGAGTATCAATTTGACATAGAGTATTAATTTAATAAAGTGTATCAGAGATACATCATCATGTTCCATACTCCAAGGCATATATTCATCTACAACAAGGAGCAACAAGCCTCTCCAAAACCCAAGTTTGGCACTTGACTGCACTTTGATTGTGCAAAAACATCAGAGTTTTTCGTTTTTTAGTCACATGTTTGCAGAGATTATTGTGACCCATAAGAGATGAATCTTTGGAAACTGGAGGAGGTTTTTGTTCATAAGAGGAAAAAGTACAATAACCTATCTGAATTTTTACACAGGTGTTATAGGGTGATAAATCCATGCACGTATTTACAGCCTGTTTTTCTGAATGCGCAAAGGCATGTTTTAGTCATCTTTTTGCAGAGAATATTATGAAGAACTGGAGTAGACTTTTGGGAAACCGAAAGAGGTTTATTTCCAAAAAATATTCATCTACCAAAACCTCTTTCATTTTATACACAGGTATTAGGGTTAAAGATACATCATCTCGTCTTTGACCCCTATTTTTCGCTGCACTTCTGGCAGATTCACCACGCTTCTGTGTAGCAAATATTTTACTCCATGTAAATAGTCAAATGGTAAAAAAAAAGTTTATTAAGGCTTGGTAAATGTAATTTCAAGTTGATAAGGTCGAATTCATGTATTGGATGCTTTAAAGGATAATCTCAAGTAGTTTAGGAAAAGGAGGAAAATCAATTCTAACTCCTCCTAGGTTTTAGCAATGATAGGATAGATGCATAGATTTGAATTTTTGGAGTAGAATTCGACCTCCTTAGGAGGATTTCGAATCATTTTCATTATATATGAATGTAATGCAATGTATTAGAGGTGGTATGTCTAAGATTTTGAGAGCCAAGGACCACCATATGCCTGGACTTTTCCTAAATTGAACACAAAGACAGTTTGCAGATTTGTGAAGAGATTCTTGTGATTTGATCATTGGTATGAGTCTTTTTATTCAATTGTGTAATGTTTCTCTACTGTATATGATAGATTTTATGATCTCCATACACGGTGCTTGTGAAAAATAAGTCTTTAAAATCAAAACAGGGCTTATTCTCATGTATTCATCTTGGAAATTTCCATGTGTCTTTACTGGTTCCTTCAGGTATTGCATCCCTAATGATTCCAACTAATATCAATGTTGCCCTTGCCAAACTATGAAATTATTGAACTTTCTCTCTCTCCAACCAAGAATTTTGGAGGTAAATAGGTTGATTAATCCAGTCAACAACAAACCAACACAACATAATTCTATAAATTGTTCTAAAATTGACAAGAACAATATTTAATCCCCAAAATCATCTGAATGAAAAAAGCACCAGTCATAGCTAGATGGAATAAACACTAGGATGGAGACCTTAAGGAACCTTGTAGAATGTGACCAAACAACATAATTTCTACACCGTCATGTTGAATAACCTCAAATCAATCAAGGGAAAAAAACAAGCGAAAGTCTATGAGTAGTTATGCCCTCCATTGGACAATTTTATTGTGGTGGTTTAGGATTTCTTGGTGTAATATGAGGTAACAATTTTGCAGCAAGCCCTAAATTTTCAATTCGATATGAAAAGAGAAAAGACCATGTTTTTTTTCCATTGTCCATGACCATACATCCACTAATTCTGCAATAACAGGGGACCCCAAGTGAGATGCAATTGAAACTAACCATTTCCATACAAACACCCATGTTTCCATTGCTCCAAATGTTGAAATATAAGTTTGGCACCAACACAATAGCTATGAATATCTTTTCGTATTCATCTTTGAATAGTTACCACATTAAAAACTTGTTGTAGAAGGGGCATAAACCTAATAACTAGTATCTAATTAAATGACTCAATTTCAGGTTGCAACAATTGTGTGTTGTTGATTGGCTCTAATTAGTGATGTAAAAGGACTCTGAACCTTCCATTGGATTTTTTTGTCTGATATTGAAAACCATTGATGCTAACATAAAGCCTTCTCATACCAACCATTTCTTCATTATCATTGGACTTTACATGGGCACTGACTATTTCAATAGACATGATCTCCAAAATACTAGCTTCTACCATTTTTATATTGGACCCTGAAGCTGCAGCAGTAGCAACTGTGAAATCAATAATATTAGTTGTCAAGATACCATTCCGTCAATTTGTTTTCCCTGGAACAAGTCTCATCTTTTCATAAATTGACAAGATAACATTTACATTTTAGGCCGTAATAGTCTCTAAAACAACCAAAGACTAACTCTTAAGATTTTAGTTAACAAAATATCATAGTAGTTGATGAATTATGTAATTCTAGGAAATATTTCTTCCCCTCTCTTCACTGGACTATTTTTAATAGGCCAAGGTCCCTCGGTATGTGCAACCAAGATGAAATTATATTTTGCAAATTATTCCTATAATTACAAATTGCCTTCAAATTTGAGTAAGGAAAACTGTAATTAGCTTCAACATTTTTTCCTTCAATGCAACATTAAATTCTAGCAAAGATTTAATGACTATTCATTGAACTATTTATAATGACTTGCACTTGCATTTTTCATTGTTTAGTTTAAAATTTCGTAAGGTTCTACTAAAATAATATGAACTCTTTTGAGATTGTCCAAAATCTACCTTTGATTTGCATTTAATTTTATATTTGTTACAAAGTTTTATTTTTGTAAACCAAATTCCCAAGCACATGTAACACATTCAAGTGCTTAGTTCTATTGTCAATAGCCACAATGTCTTGATGGGAAGGATGTTTTTTTCAACAACAAAAATGATTATCTCAAATTTAGGGCCCTTTTTTTCCATGTGTTCAATAGAGATTATCTTATAAAAGAGTTTATTATATATATTACACACCTCTCAATTTTTTTCCTTCTAGAGTTCATAAACAAAATGGCCTGACTGTATTTTATTGTTCCAATTTCAATCCATTTAAAAATGAATACAATTTAGAAAGTAATCTTTTGAAAAGATTTATGAGGTTATTAAATATCGTTATAATTGTGAGACAATGCTTAAATATCACTATAAATGTGATCTGATATTTACTTATAGATATAGCTTATTAGAGAACCTATAATAGAATTACAAGAGCACAAATCCTATCAATTGTAATAATGAGATTCAATTTTAAATCAATTTTTAAGCCAGTTCATATTGAAACTCACTACCAAGAATGGAAGCCATAAGCTTTTAAATTGTGATAATACCAAGTTTACAAGGATATCAAGCTTTGAAATATTATTGGAGGACTCTTTCCATTTTGAATTGGATTCTAGTTTTAATGGAAGCCATAAACATTTAAATCGTGATAAAAACAAGATTATAAGATATTGAGTTTTGACATATTTTTGAAGGATTCTACCTAATTTGAATTGGATTCAAATATTTTGACATCTCCCTCGAGTTGAGGCCTTTAAGGACTCTTCCCAATTTGAATTGGATTCCAATTTTTTGATGTAGATATAGATACTGCGATATATTATTGTGATCAATATTTGACATGTTTCCATTAGAAAATAGCAAGTTGCTTTATTCCCAAATCCATTTCCCTGCATACCTTTTGCATTGTTGGGTGAGTCACACCGCTATTTTTTTTTTTTTTGGCAAAGATTGTAGTTTAGATTGGATATGATAGAATGTTTTGTTTCCATTGTCCATGACCAAACATCCACTAATTCTGCAATAACAATGGACCCAAGTAAGATGCAATTGAAACTAACCATTTCCATACAAACACCCATGTTTCCATTGCTCCAAATCTTGAAATATAAGTTGGGCACCAACACAGTAGCTATGAAGAGATTTTCATCTTCATCTTTGAATAGTTACCACATTAACAAATTGTTTTAGAAGGGGCATAAACCTAATAACTAGTATCTAATAAAATGACTCAGTTTCAGGTTGCAACAATTATGTGTTGTTGATTGGCTCTAATTAGTGATGGTAAGATTCTTTGGATTATCTTTATCCCACCCTGAAGAACACAAAATTAAAATGATATCCATATATTTACTACGATGCTAATTTACTCCTAGAAGGAATATATAAAGCCAAGTTATTGTTAGAAAAAATCATGTATAAGTACATAGAAGATTCATGTAGAAGATTAATCAGTTTTCTAATCATAGAAATTGATGTTACAACACAATTTAGACAATTGGAGGTAACATCAATTGGATCATTCCAAATTGATGAGAGGTAGGTTAGCATTTTTCACTCAGTATCTAGACAATTGGATCATTCCAAATATTATCTATGAGATCGAAGGAAGAACCTTGCAATCTAGAATGGAAAATCCTATGAATGGAAAAGCATGTGGAGACACCACTATTCCATATCATTCATTGTCATGTTGCAAGACATGGCTGGGCCCTCAAGTGAATACAATGAAGACACCATAATCAGTATATGATGGATCTAAATAGCTCAGACAAAATGAAAGTATAACTTGGCATATCATACAAAACCTTGTATGCGGGACTATCCATATCCAACTATTTTATTAATTTCTTTTCCTATCTACCAAAAATAAAAGGTTTGTCAAAGTGATTGAAAAATTTCTAACTATAGGAGACAAGAGTAAAGTCTAGGATATAGATCTATATGCTAAAGTTGAGATCACCATCATTGGTCACTAGATGGTAGCTACCACGATGGAACAAATGAAGAGTTTTCTGATAGTATTTGACTTTGTGCCTTGAAATTGGGATATTGACACCTCAATTCATAGTGATTGTACCTCATATGTTGTAACACAATCCATATGTCATAGCTCTCATAGCTCTTGCAAGTAGAACCTCGTGGCCTAATCTAGTGGCAAAAAAGTAGTATTAGTATGCTAAGAGATAGCATATTCAACTATTGTAGTGATTCATCTAGCCTGTTGTAAGCCTAGGGGTACCAAGGATGCTAATGGAAAGGGTTTGTTTCACCCATATCCAATGTTTTATCGATTGCAAGAAACACACTCAAATTTCTACAAGAATAGACACAACAATGAGGGTGCTTTGAGTAGTTGGTGTTGTTAGTGTCTGTTAGTCCTGTTAGTCTCCAGTGATCAAATATGATATTTTAATGTCACTTGATAGGGTCTTAGGTCAAATTATTATATTTTTCCAATAAAATTTGACATATCTTTTTATTGTCAAATGAGTCTTGAGCCATCTCCTCCACTATGTCAACAAGACATTGAAGGCACCATTGCAACAAAATTTGAAAAGGACATAGAGTATTGTCTTGGTAGAATCAATGAACACCTAGAAATGATCCTGAAAAAGGCCAACAGGGACATCAAGCTTCAAAGACACATGGCCAGACACTACTACACCAGAAATTGGATCAACAAAATTAGGGTTGGGAATTTGAAGAAGAAACTGAAGAAAACCCTAATCAAGCTAAGGAAGAGAGACAACCTTGATTTGTTTTCTGATGCATCATTGGTTGTATAATCTATCATTAACAATCTTAAAGGAATGATTTAGAAGAAAATTTGAAGAAATTTGAGATTTTTTTGAGTTTTTGGGCATTTTTGCAATTTTTGACAATTCATGATGCACATAAATGCATCGAGCTCACGTTGTGTTTCTTCTCAAGGCCGCCAAATGATGAATTTTTTGCATGGATGGATAGTTATTGGTCATTACATGTCAGATATGTACTTGGTTGGACTTTTTAGTTCACAGGTTGCAAAGAAAAGTTAAAAAACTACCTCAAAAAAAACATGTTTCTGCCACTGTTTCAGACCCCCCATTGTGCTTTTGAATAAGTCTTGCAAAAAATCCTTTTTATCTTATTTGGAGAGGTCATTTTGCATTCTTTAAAGTTCTAAATAAAACTAGACATCCCAATATTTCCAAATCTACCTTCATATGATAAAATGGATCAGGAAAAGTCACTCAAACGTGTTATGCTAGACCATGCTGCGCTTTTGACTCTGTTTTTGTTCATCATTTTCAAAAGAGGTTTCTGACCAAATGAAGATGAATTTTGGAAAACCAAATGAGCTTTTTTCTAATTACATACCAAATCACAATAACCTCCTTCAATTTTTACACAGGTATCATTTATTGGGAGACATTCAATTTTCTTGGACGCCTATTTCAGTAAATCAAATTCTCCAATTTAATTGTTGGTTTTAGTCATTCTTTTGTGGCACATATTCCAAGAACATGGGAAATAATTTCAAAAAATAGAGAGAGTTTTATGTTCAACACAACCTTATATACAAACACCTCTCTCGGTTTTGTAAAATGTGTTATGGTTAAATATTTATCGCTCCATATTTGACCCTTATTGTTTTGCTGCGCTTCTGGAGAATTTGCTGTACTTTTGGACAATTGGTGTTCAAATGAATTTTGAAGGGGTTAGATGTAGGTTTTTTCTTGTATTAGTGACTCCAGGGTGTAGAGGACATCTTCATATTTACATTCATAATTTTTTAATCAAAAAATTCATCAAGAAAGGCCTCCAAATCATCCTCCGAAGTTGTTACTCTTCTACTACAATTTGTTGTGCTTCTGTCACAGTCGTTGCGCTTCTGTGTGTAACAATTTTTTGTTCCTGATTGAAATATGAATTTTCCACTTTCTCTTTGCAAGGATAAAAAGTAAATTTCATCACTCTTTCCAAGAGTGATTACCAATAAGGTTTAAATATGCATCTTTTGCTCTTTGTTGGGCTTGCTTGTAAATTGATTTTCCATCTCTTTTTTTAGGCTTGCTTGACATGGATTTCTAATTCTCATGATCAAGCTTGGAATTTTCATTTTCATCCCTAAAACCAAGATTTTCATCACAACCACACTTACAAATTTCATTTTTACCCCTCATGTACGTGCATAAAAAGTTCAATTTCAGCATGCTCAACTCTTATTTTTGAATCTAATATTGCTCTCTTAACCATGGTAATTTTTAGCCACGTGTATTTGCTTGAAGGATGATTTCAATCTACTTTTTTCTGCTTCAATATATGAGTTTTTCTCCACATAGTGTTGGTTTATGAGACCAAAGGTAAAAAAGATAATTTTATTTTTTGTGGAGAAAAATCTTATTTTTTTCAACTCAACAAAACTAGTTTTTTCCACAAACTATGATTATGACCCAACAAATCCAAATAAAGCCATTGCACATAAAATAAAACATAGTTTTCAAATTAATTTTCAATTGGAAACGAGATTACAAAATGAATTTCGAAATTTCCATTTCACTTCAAGTTTTGTATTTCACATGCACTCCTTGTTTATTATGCGACAAGGGAGATTTCATACCTATCTAAATTCATGAATGAAACATGAATCAAAGCATTGATTGATTGATTACGAGAAGATTAAAATTCAATGAAGCATTAAAAACATTAAAAGAAAAAAAAATTGTGTGCATGAGTTCATAGTGCTTTATGTCTCCATGGTTAAATTCAAGAGTTGATGTTGAATGCAATATTATCCTCGAAAGATAATGTCGATCCCTTTTGCCATTGCATAGAAAATAATTCATTAGTTTTAAATTGTAATATTCGTGGAAAGTTGATGATTGATTTGAAACAAGTGTAGTTACATTTCACATACTTGAATTCACTTACTCTAAAAAAACAAATCATGCTTGTATACTTTTAAGTGATTCACTAAATTTTAACAACAAATTTTTTTCTTGTGACTATGTCACCATTCATGCACACTTGATCCAATATGCCAAGCATTGAGCCTTGTGAATCAATCTAAGCTCATTGTGGGTTTGGAAAATATGGTTGTGCCAATGATTTTAAATGGCTCTCATTTCCTTTTTGTCAACTTTTAGTTTATTAACATGGATCTAAAACATGAATTTCCCATGAATGTTTTGCAACCCAAATTCTATGAAACTCTTTTTTTTATTATTGGTTTGGGTTCAAGAGTGAAGGGTACATCAAGAAATGAGGAAACAAAGAAACATGTATGCAGAACTAGGCCCCAAAACCATTGAAGTGAAGGATGCTTCCTCTTGCATAATTGAAGCATATTAATCCAAAGAGAAATGAAGAAAACTTGCCATTTTCAAGTCAAATATTTGAAGGAGATAAACTGACCCAAGTTTGCAAACCTAAAATCGAGTGAAAGAGAGTTGAAAGCTCATTCATCCAAGAGTCACTAGAAGCCAAATTGGAGCTATGAAGGGTTATTTACATCCAAAGTTTGAATAAAATAGAGTACATGCTCAAACCCCCATAAAAGATTTACCCAACAAAAAGGGATACAAGGGAAAATGAATGATACAGATGATAAATAATGTTTTGTGTTTATTAATATTGAAAAAAAATGATCGTTCATATAATTTTTTGAATGAGGACCAATTGTAAAATAGTTTAATTAAATAATCTTGGAGGACAAGAGCCATAGATTTATAAAGTCAAGTGCTACACGAATGGAAGGCCAAAAGCCATTTACGATTTGTATAAAGGAGGACTTTTGTAAGGTCCTAGCCTTGAATGGATTTGCACACCTCCACTACATGATCTCCTCTATGGTCATTGATGAGGTATCTTATGTCGAGCATGCCTCTCCTTATACCTCTTCCTCTTCGACCTATGTATGTCTATTGAATTCTCTCAACCTTCATGATTGTCTTGTTTACCATCACAATGGTTTGAGAAAATCAAATCTCAAAAGGTATTCGAGGAAAAAATCACAAACATGTATCAAATGGTGACCTATTGATAGAATTATGGACGACTCATTTATAACAGTGTTGTATATAAAGTAGGATCACATCATAAGTGTTAGGATGCCTTTCTGAGCTACCCAAGTTCTTTTGAGTTGTGGTTGATTGATAAAGGTGTCAAGTTATTTCTTATGCCAAATTAGGAACATATCCCTCCAATCCTTTGACAATTATAAAGGTGTCAAGGTATTTCATATGTTATCTTCCAAATCTGAGATGTACAATCTATATGTAAGAGTGTATAATGCGAAACTAATTTAGTAGAGTATTATAGTATTATAGTTTCAAATTGTGAAGGGACACTTGAATAAGGTCAAGCCATAAAGTTCTAAGAAAGTTGCATGTGTTTTTCACATCATACTCAAAATGATTCGGTTATGTTAGTTAAAGAGAACCAAAAGGGCCAAAAGATATATGCTTTTGTGTAGAAAACATGCAAGGGTGGATCTCATTTGAATGTTTGTGTTGACTAGTTCAGAAGACATCGAGTCACCCATCCCATCAGTCCAAAAGGAATTGTCATGGATCCATTCACTGTGATAGATTACACCATAAGTCTACAAAAATTGTTGCATATTCATATTGTGTCTATGAATGGAATTGATAAGAAATATTCTATGGGGGTTTCAGCTAGATACTTTGCAAAATGTAGAAATGATACCTTGACATTACTTTAGAAAGATCATGATACGATAGCAAAGGAAAACAAGCATAAACATAGTATTAAGCTTGTAGTATATATTTCAAAAGTAATTGCAAAGAAGATAATGGTTATTTATAGAAGAATGGATATGGGATACCTAGATAAATCACTTCTACTGTCTCTAGAATATGGTGTCAATGTTCTTTCCTTCTGTGAAATACATTGTGATATTAGCATAAAATGTGATTCACCAGATATTTCTATTAGTAGGTTTAAGGGATGGTCCTGTAGATATTCCAGTTGATATCCTTGTTGATATCTAGTTCAGAATCATGATCATCCTCAATGTTGATCTTATACTTGTGACTGAATTGGCCTTTAACAACCAACAAAAGAATGTAGCATGTGGGGAGTTTATTGGCATCAAGGTTCTAGAAGCATGCCATCAATAGGGCGATTTATTATGAGATTATTGCAATATTTTTTGTGATGAAATAAGAATTTCTTGAGGCCTATTCCCAGTGGCAGCAGAACAAACTCCTAGAGATATTATTTTATTTTTTACTCATGGAAGGGTACAACCTTCAAGAAGAAGTTGACTGTTTTTATCATAAAAACAAGGGTGATACTTGGATATAATGAAACAATAGAGAGGGTGAAATATTCAAGCATGATTGATGTTGTAATGGGTAGTAGAAGGGGCACCGCCCTTGAGGTTATTTTTGGATCTGATTTATGTAATAGAAAGATCCCACTCAAAGGGATTTGATAAATAGCATCCAACACAATTCACTAGTGGTTAGTGGTGCACTTTACTAGGATTTCAATACTCCTTCAAATGCATCATCACTACTATCTAGTATGATACCATTTTTTTGTTGACATGGATTTTACCGCCCTGTCTGTCCACTTCCAGTGTCATAAGGCATCATAACATTGTGATCCTTGACAAACACAACCCCTGATGCTTGCAACGTTGTCTAGAGGATGGACAAATTATATTTATTTTTCCAAATATGTAAAATGAATATATTACAGTATAATGAATACATTTTCCTATTATTAGATATGGTTTTATACTTCATCAAAAATTCACCAAGACTTTATAAGGTTTTATAATTCAATGAAAGATTCGCCAATATTTTACAAGACTTTATAATTCAGTGAAAGATTCACCAAGATTTTACAAGATTATATAATTGACTAAAAGATTCGCTATATATATATATATATATAGTATTGATAAAATAACCTTCAATTTTTTCTATGTGTCATGGGGATTCACCCATTTATTATATATATATATATAAATTTAGAGGGGGTTCTTAAAATCACCCATGGGCCCAAGCACCTTCTATCCAACAGAAGCATGTCGACAAGATTGCAACAAAGTGTAAAGATTCCTTTTGCACAAAATAATCTCATGTATCCATACTGGTTAAAAGGGTCCCACCCTTCCAGCCACATGTTTGTGACAACCTTCAACAAGCTAAGCAACACAACTTCTCTAACAAGGCAAGAAACTCATCAAGATTCAGATTCAACATACACTTTTCTCTCTCCCCAAGGCACACAACGCAATGGAGAACATTGCTTCCTAAGGAGGGAGGATTGATCCAGGTGGATATTGGTGGCCACCCACCTTTTCTAACTGGATCAAAACATGTTTTTGGGAATTTTGGTAATTTACTATTTTTAGCAGTCTTTAACCTCCGGGGCCATTTTGAGGCCCTAAACAATGTTTTTTGGGAAAACAAGTTTGAAATATGAAAGTTCCTTTGATATTGCACCTAAAATGAATCTCCATGACGATACCTTTCCAACAGGCTATCATGCGCCTAAAACGAAGATCGTATGCAAAAGTTACGACCCCGGGAAGTTGATGTACTAACTTACCCAAACAGGGCCCACATGACTTTTGGTGCTTCATCTCCTAGGGTTAGGTTTTTGGATGTCTAGGGTTTTGGGCATTCATGTCTAATGTAAAAATGACTTCAGAGCCTCATTGTAATCATCTTCTTGCGAATGTGAGTAGCCGTCACATCTCTTCTCAGAGATAAGATACCACCATTCTAGTGAGTATTTCACTCTGTATTTTTACAGTCTCTGTACATTTATTTCATTAATATAAATCATGTATTACTGTATCTCTGTATTTATGGTTTCATATTTGATACATTTATGTTATATTATTGGATATCTGCGATATCTCTGTGCATTTCTTTATTATATCTCCGGTCTCATTTCGTGTCGAAAATAATCCGTATCTGTTGGAAAATACTGAGAGGGGGGGG
>SNQJ01S0011806.1:210517-222760 GCA_010110895.2 Picea sitchensis
GTTTTTGATGACACGATGTTTGTGTCCACTAGACTTGTGATTTCCTGAAACCCGATGACTTATGGCCGTTGACTTGTTGACGGTCAGCTCCTTGGTGCATAGTCTGCCACCTGTCTTCCACTATCGAAAACTTCCCCTGATATCGGGATATCGGGATTTATGTTGCCATGTGCTCGGGACTTTTAGTTCCGCGACCCCCGACTCTGTGAGATCTCTCGCCACGTGCCTTTGGATCGGACAACCTGTATTCAGCCTTTAAAGAAAAGAGACTTCTCTGCTGCTAAATGTCGAGTAGATGGGCAACTCCGAACTCCGACACCCCGATGACCGTTGATTTTCTTTGCGGACGGATCTCGTCCATCAATAGCAAGACTTAGCACGCTCACTTGATTTGATACTTGGAGGAAAACAAGAATTCTCCCGAGCTGCGCTTGAGCACTGCGTGCAACTTGCAGACCCGCATGCTTCTCGAACTAGGGACAAGATTTATCGTTAATAGGTTGTAAAATTATTTGTTGTGTACAAAAACATATTTCAAATAATTGGTTCCTATTTAAGATTAAATAACAATTTTAAATTCAATTTCAATTCTATATTAATCTACAATTTAAACATCTAGCACACTGTCATCACATATTTTATCCTTTTTCTTTTTTTTATTCTCATTCTCATTATTGTTTTTTGTAAATTAAAGTATTGTATTACCTCTTAATGCTAAAATATTTACATAGACTTGGGAATCTTGAGGTTGTCTTGCCAAAAAGTTGAATCCAGAGCCGACTCTAGGCTTTTGGAAAAGTATTCCAAACTATATTTATGCTTATGCTTAGAAAGATCATAGTGCAACCAATTATACAGAGATGGTTGGGAAGCTATTTAAAAGAGATCCTAAAGTACTTTGAGAAAATTTTCAATTATTCTAACCGAGTGGTTAGAATAATCAGTGGAAAATAATGGAAGGTACTGAACCGCAGCATTGAGGAATTGGACTCTTGATTTGGTAATACAATTAAATTATGTAAGTAATAAAAATTCTCACACAACGGATTTCTGGTTGGATAGTATATTAGGAAGATATATTATAGAATTTGTAGTAGATTGTACCCAATCATACAGTGTTGTAGAAAGGGATTTCTTCAAAGTTTCGCGTGGAAGTTTCATGAAATCATTGGGTACGTGGATAAATATGTTGCTATGTGACAAGTGTGTGATGACAATGGAGTATGAATGCTAAGGGACTTCATGCACATAAGGGAACCGAGGGATGATAAGAGGACAGCTTGAGGACAAGAGAGAATGAAGGAATAAATGAAGAAGGATGGGAGGGATTGAGGATGGAAAGAACCGAAGAAGTTGTATCAGAGGAAGAAGATGAGTTTTGAGTACTGTGTAGTGGAGGGAGGTACAATAGGTGAAAAATGGGGGCTAATAAAGGAGATTCGCTCAGTGATCCAAAGTAGAGAGGACCTTGCGCAATCGTCTAAATCATGTAGATACCACACATAAAAGGATAGGAAGAGGAGTTCAATTCCAGTCCTATAATGGAAGAGCCATCAAGTCCTACTCATATTGGATCATGTGTCAAATCCACGACCCCATGTGCATCACCACAATCAAATATAATAGTTGAAGACTTATCAAAATCACTCATAGTTAGCAAGGGAGGACATGGTAGTAGCAATCAGAGAAATGGAAGCAGTGTGCACAGTCATAGTCATCCAGCATTTCCAAGAGGAGGAACTACACAAAGCAACAAGGCATGGGTAGACAACACCCTCAGATTGCTTGAGTTCCAAGGAGTTGGTTCAGAGGACCCAGAACAACATATATTTGTTTGCGAGACAATTTGGGTTGCAAATAATGTCTAGTATGAGGCCTTGAATATTGCACAGTTGGAAACAAAATTTAGAGGCAATGTGTTAATCTGGTACATGAAGCTGCAAAGTACCACACCTACATGACAAGCCAAGAATTTGGCGGATATAAGACAAGCATTGTTGAAAGAGTTCAAAAATCCAAAATCTGAGTTGAAGGACATTACAGAGATAAATGAAATCAAATAGGTGCAAATTGAATCGGTCTAGGATTATGACCAATGTTTTAAGGATCTGATGGGTAGGTTGAAATTCTAGATCCCTGATCAACAACATCAAGAATGGTTTATTTCAAGACTTCTACCACACATCTGTAGGTCATCAATTCAAAAAAAGGTTGTGTCACAACCTGAATATTTGGAGATTGCAATGAAATTGGAGGCATCCCCGGTAGGAGACAGTGGAGGGATGGTGCAATTCTAGACACAATTGGTTGCCATGACAATTCAACTGGAAGATATCACAAAAGGAAAGGAGAAATGAGAACAAGTTTGGTGTACCAAGTGTAGGACCAAAGGCCACCACAAGGATGAATGCTCAGCATTGACACAGTATTTGGATACTAGAGCACCAAATCCATTACTAGGAGGGGCATATTGTGAAATATGTAAGAAATGGGGACACCATTCGACTGAATGTCCATTACTAAAGAATTATCAAAGTACACCAAGGAACTTATTTTTAAATTTTTTCAAGTCAGTTGGAAATGAAGAGAAGGATTTTCACGCATTCAATTTGATGAGGGAGTGAACTTCAGATATGTACATGATTCAGGAGGAGAATGTTGCAATAGAAGGAGTTGTTCCATATTATAATAATAAGAGATGATTTAATCCAGGAAACAGAGGAATTTTTGGCAAATGTTGAGGCAGAGGAGGAAGAGGGTTGATCATATGTTACAATTGTAATCAAATGGGACAATTATCCCGCAATTGCCCGAATCCATGTACAACGTGCACATATTGTAGAGAACTGGACCATGTGACAAGATGTTTTCCTCAACTACTTTTTAAATGGTAGGAAAGAGGGAATTAGAACCAAAATCCAAATCAGAATGTAAAGAAAATATTAGCCAAAAAATGCAACGAAGGACCTAGAATAGCAGTTGTTACACACGGAGAAGCTAGAACAAGGGTTGATGCAACGAATGGAGGGAAGAAGGTTCATAAATGGGTAAGTAAGTCAATAGGACCTATACCAACATTCAATCCTCAACAAGAAAATGAGACATATAATAGGGAAATAAAAGAGGTACATGGATAGGATTGGGGAGCATCAACATCATCTGCGCCTCATGTTGAAGAGCGCGCTGGGCCAGAGAAGCGAACTGGGAAGGTAAGCACTCTAAGAGAATTCCTGAGAAGTTGTGTAGAGATAATGAAAGATGAAATTGTGTTGAATTCTCTATATGAAATTATTGATCATTGCATGCAAGGAATGGAAACTCCCATCACACAAACGGTGTTCAATCAGGTATTGCACAGAAACAGGACCAATGGATAATTCAGATTAAGTGTGCAGATTGGGGAATATGATGTGGATAATGTTATCTTGGACTTGGGGTCTGATGTGAATCTATCACCAAGGAATACATGGTTGATGATGAGAAAATCCAAGTTGATATGGTCTCCTGTTCATTTTAGGATCGTAAATCATCACAAGATAGTACCAATTGGTTGGTTGACAGAAGTACCTGTGAACATAAATGGTCTAACATACTCGTCCCCCTAAGTACCTTCTAAGTGATGGGGTATCAAAATTTATTTATTTTTCTTCCTATAACAATCTTATTGTATTCATAGAATCATGGGTGGTAGTCTTGAAGACTCACGAATTCATATTTCTTCCCTTCATAAGTCCGTCTAAAAAGTCTCAACAATTGGTTACTTTTTCCATCTATGCAGATTCACAGAATCGTGGATGTACAACTTTGTACCTCCTCTTCATAAGTATGTCTGAAAATCTCAACACTTAGACATTTTTCCATCTACGCAGACTCATGAATGCATAATTATTCCCTTCATAAGTCTGTCCAAAAATTCTCAACGCTTAGCAACTTTTCCATCTACGCGAACTCGCAGACGTACAACTTTGTACCTCCTCTTCGTAAGTTCCTTCAAAAAATTTCAACACTTAGATTAATTTGGAATCATGTTGGGTTCACGAGTTTGAAGACTCCTTCACCTCACCTTCCCATCTCAATGAACCCATCATGATCTTATGTTTATTGTCTACACGTTACACACGTGGACCTACCCAACTGTTGGACATATTTTCATTATGTCAACAGTCAATGTGATCATTTGTTGTTACGATGAATTATTATTTACCATAGATAATATTGTCACTGATGTCAACAGTATATCAGTTAGTAGAAGAAGAGAACATTATGAAGATCAAAGCTAAGAAGGGAAAATGAAGTACAGAAGAAAATGAAGATCAAAGCTCAGAAGGAAGAGCGCATTGCACAATATATCAATTAGCAGAAGAAGCGAACAGTATGAAGAAATTCGTGATTATTGTTGATCACGATAGGATCACCAATTTTCCTATGATAAAATCTCAGGAGGGTTAGCAAATGCAGAGATCAAAGCTTGGAAGGAAATGCATAAGATCAGAGTGAGAAGCCTCAGCAGTTGTCCGATCATAGTGAGAAACCTCAAC
The DNA here is from genome assembly GCA_010110895.2 of Picea sitchensis. NCBI lineage: Eukaryota > Viridiplantae > Streptophyta > Pinopsida > Pinales > Pinaceae > Picea > Picea sitchensis. Next base: position 215,056 of record SNQJ01S0011806.1, read on the forward strand.
AACCATCCAATCAAGAAATTGATTGTGTTGATCATCTAAAATTACGGACATCGGTCATATGAGTGACCATGGGCTTGAGGACCATTGGAGGATCATGATCATCAGATCTGCAAGCCAGATCAACGGCAGGGATAGATTGTGGAGATCAGAAGGAGAATTAAATGACTCTCTAGTTCCAATCCCACAATTGGTCCATATTGTCAGATCTCATAGGCTCGAATATCAATGACTGTGGTTGATCCAACAAGCGATCAGATTAAGTTGGATAGAGTTGTGACCGTCGAATGCGCAATCGCCATATCAACGGCAGGGATAGATTGCAAAGATTGAAAGGAGAATTAAATATCGCGCTAGTTCCAATCCCACAATTAGTTAGAACCGTCCGATCTTATAGCTTTGAATATCGATGATTGTGGTTGACTCACCAACAACGCACAACTTCAAATTGCGGAGTTTGGGTGTCGAGTTAAATCACTCGCAAGTTGTGGTTTCGCAATCATCGTCGACCATTAAATCTGCTTCGAAGAGTCCACATCCACCATTGGATCACTTTTGAGTGGAAGGATAGGATAAGTAGAAAGGTTGAGTTCTCGATTATCCGAATACCCGTCAACCGTCGGATCAAACCCGAATTCCTTTCAACCGTTGGATCATTTCGAGTGAAAGGATAGGATAAGCTAGGTAAAAGATCTGAGATCTCATTTATGTGAATTTCCGCCAGTCGTTGGATCACTCTAAGTGGAAGGACAGGATAAGATAAAAGAGTTGCATCGTAGACATATCGAGCCATCGGTATAGGATCATGATCGAAAAAAAACATTTAGTTCGGGTATAATGATGTGAGGAGGTTAAGCTCTAGAAAAATCTTACTTCATATTTTTCAGTTTGAGATTTGAATTACCCGAAGCCCGAAATCTGAAATGAATAAGGACCATCGGATCTGGAGGATATACGATGATCGTTGGATCAGGGTGGTTGGTCAGTTGACCATGTCATCAAGGACATGTGGTAGACCATGTCAGAATACCACGTCAACAGACCATGTTTACAAGGACATGTGGCAGACCACGACAGTAAAAGACATGTGGAAAACCACGTCAGCAGAGCACGACAGGAAAAGACATGTGGCAGACAATGTTAGCAGACCACGACAGTAAAATACATGTTGCATACCATGTAAGAAGACCACATCAACAAATACACATGGCATAATCAGAAGATGACAAGAATCAAGAGGAAATTGACTCGTTACATGTCAACAAGTGACGTAAGCAATTTACATCACTCCGGGAGAATTGCTTCGAGAGTTTCACCACCAAGAAATGTCAAAAGTCTCGTAGTCCCGAAGGAAAAAGGTATAAAGTCTCTCTCAACCATTGATCTAATATACATCGAGAGTTAGGACAACCATTAGATCCAGGAGAAGAACATATGCCAAATAAGGAGATCCACGTCAGCAAGGACACGTGGCGCAATCATATAATGAAAAGTGTCAAGTTGATTCGGCATTTCAGGTACGTGAAAATCACGAATCTAAGCGACACGCAGTAACTACTCAACTCGTGACACATCATCAAATGACGTAAGAAAGTTACGTCACTAAGAGAGTTTTTCTTCGGGATTTTTACCACCTACACTTTCCCAAAGTCCTAAAGTCTCAAATGTCGAAGTCCAGAAGTGGACACGAGACGTCTGATCTGAAGATCACTTTGGGAGAATTCTCGATCGTCTATCTACTATAGTGGAAGAATAGTGTAAGTGGAAGTATTAACTAACAGCAAGTAGTCTCCCCCACTTATGACTTACTTAGTAGGTGATCAATCTATAGGAAAGAAGGGGTTGAGATTTGAAATCTATGAAATCCGGAGACCCGAAGGAGATCTCGACTGTTGATTCGAAAGGAATACGCATCAGTGGATTGGAAGCTCTGGAAGATTGATGTACGGAGGAAAAAATGGGTTGAGATTTGATATCTCCGAAGTCTGGAGAACCAAAGGAGATCTTGACCGTCGATTTGATGTCGGGTGTACTCTCAATCGTTGATCAAAATATAGTGGAAGGATAGCATAAGCATAATAGCCGAAGTCCCAAAGTAATTGGTGGCCATCCACCTCAATGCTTTATTAAGTCCTGGCCATTGGATTAATAAATGAAAGGATAGATGTAAGGATCATATATGACCATTGATCTGGTTCCGTGATATAAATGTGAACCGTTTGATCAGTTCGGTGAAATCGTATTCAGGAGATTTGAAAGGTTGGAAGTCCCGAAGACCCGAAGGGTGAATTCCCAAAGTCCCGACAATCATCCATCTCATCGGGAGATTGAATCGTGATCATTGAAATGATAAGTGCTCAAGCGCTCGTCTCACCTCACATGAGGTCACCRCCATTGGTCATATGGTAAAGAGATTTAAAGGGAAGAATGTAATGTGTCACTTAAATTGATAAGAATGTGGTTCTACGCCTATGATCATATGAACATGGTTTGAAGGAAGCGTTGATTTTTGTTATCACAGAGACAAAGGAAATCTATCCATGCTTTTGATTTATGAAAGTAAAAGGGGATGACATGTTTAACATTGAAGACCCAGAATGATGATCTGTGGTGGTCCCAAAAGTCGTTGTAAATAAATAAGTTAGTTATAACTTTTTTCACACGTCGGATCAATAACTTAAACAAGTTTTGAGCATAAGAAACTATAAATACAACCATGATTGGTTCAGAGGATGGTTTTCTTGTGGAAGTAGATGTGCTTGTGGAAAAGAGAGGCTCGTTGAGGAAGAGCGGCCTGTGGAGAAAAATGAAGGGGATGCAGACCTAAGGTCCGTGCGAATATCAGAGAGAAGACAAAGTGAAGAAGGCACGAATATCAGAGGAAAGATGAAGTGAAGAAGGCATGATTTTCAGAAAGAAGATGAAGTGAAGAAGGCATGAATTTCAGAAAGAAGATGAAGTGCAGTGATGAGTTTTGATGGTATACCTCTGATCATGAAACATAATTGATTCAATAATGGATCACTGCTACTAGAGTTGGTTGAACTACTATATGAACTCTAGTTGGATAGACTGCGTTCTATCAACAAGTTGGGTTTTGTGGAAATCTGGGTCTTTCTTGAGAGTTGGTTCTCTCCGAGGAGTTGGTGCTCCTTACTTCAGTTGGTGCTGATAAAAAATAGTTGGTGCTAGGAAAATTCATATTACTATATTCACATATATTGATACGAATTATTTTCGGCACGAAATGAGAGCGGAGATATAATAAATAAATGCACAGAGATATCGCGGATATCCAATAATATAACAGAAATGTATCAGAGATGCAACCATAAACACAGAGATACAGTAATACATGATTTCTATTAATGAAATAAATGTACAGAGACTGTAAAAATACAAAGTGAAAGACTCGCTAGAATGGTGGCAGCTTATCTCTGAGAAGAGATGTGACGGCTACTCGCATTCACAAGAAAATGATTACAATGAGGCTCTGAAGACGTTTTTACAATAGACAGGAATGTCAAAAACCCTATACATCCAAAAACCTAACCCTAGGAGATGAAGCGCCAAAAGTCATGTGGGCCCCGTTTGGGTAAGTTAGTACATCAACTTCCTGGGGTCGTAACTTTTGCATACGATCTTCGTTTTAGTCGCATGATAGCCCGTTGGAAAGGTATCGTCGTGGAGATTCATTCTAGGCACAATATCGAAGGAACTTCCATATTGCAAACTTTTTTTTCCCAAAAATCATCGTTTAGGGCCTCAAAATGGCCCTGGAAGTTAAAAACTGCTAAAAATAGTAAATTACCAAAATTGTTAGAAAATAGTTTTTAGCCAATTGGAAAAGGTGGGTGGCCACTGATATCCACCTGGATCAATCCCCCCTCCTTAGGAATAAATGGTCTCCATTGCGTTGAGTGCCCAGGGGAGAGGGAAAATCATTTGCTAAATCTGCATCTTGATGAGTTGCTTGCCTTGTTGGAGAAGTTGCGCTGCTTAGCTTGTTGAAGGTTGTCATCAACATGTGGTTGGAAGGGTGGGACCTTTTTAACTAGAATAGATACATGAGATTATTTTGTGCAGAATAAATCTTAACAATTTGCTGCAATCTTGTTGACCTACTTTTGTTGGATAGAAGGTGCTTGGGTCGAGGCTGTAGTGGTTGCAGTATCCTTATGTTTACCTTTTGAATAGATTGTGAAGAAGTTGAATTTTGTAGTATGAGATACTACCTTGTGGCACTATTTAGGTGGAACAGTAGTCGAAACTACCTTAGGTATTCTATAGAGATGACCCCCCAGAGAAACAATGACACTACGGGGTCGAGACTCATAAAAAACATGGCGTCTCCACATATATGGTTGGCCCAAGAGAACATCAAAGAAATATAGTGGGGCAACATCACATAATACTTCATCCTTGAAGGGTTGGATGTCGTATGACAATCCACACTATTGGCTGACATGAATATCTCGTCCTTGGCAAAGCCACTCGATGTTGTATGGCTATGGGTGTGGTGTTGTCGACAATCCCAATTGTTTAACGACCTATGATGAGATGAGGTTCTTCTAGCTTCCACTATCAACAATAAAATGTAGCGGGGTCCCCTTCACCCACATCTGTGAATGAAAAAGGCACTCCCCCTCTTCAGGATCTGTTGGTTCTTAAGGTTGAATTGTTGCGGTCGCGACAATAGCAGTGGGGTCTACATCGATGATTTGTATTTTACCAGTATTTTTAGAATCAAATTTTGAATTAGGGTTCGGTTCCTTGTCTTCGATCTTGGCCACCAATGATTGTTTTGAGAGACGTTCATCGGTATTGAGCCAGGGGATTTTGTGGAAATCGCACCATTTTCTGGTGTCCTTCTTTGTCTTCCCATGACCCTTATTTTCCTGTGGCTTGGAATGGTTTTTGGGAGACTGTTTGTTAGGTTTGTCTTTGTCTTAATTTGGTTGTTGTGGATTTGTAGACCCAAACTCCCGTTTGTTCTGGTGCTGAAATTTCTGCTCGATTTTAACAGCATATCGATAAGCACCATCGAGTGATGAGATGTGCAGAAAATCCATTTCAGTTTGGATTTATCTGTGTAGAGCCCCACGGTATTTCAGAACCAAATATCGTTCAGAGTCTTTGATACCCATATTGGTGCACAAGGTATGGAAGGTATTGGTGAAATCCAGAACTGCTTGGCCCCTCTCTTGCCACAGTGTGGTCCATCTCATGTACTGGTCCTTATAGTTTCCAATACGGTAATAATGTTCCTTTACCACATCCACAAAAAAATCCCAAGTGGGCTCGACCCCATATATTCCAGAATCCTCTGTGGAAATTTTCTCCCAGTAAGTTCCGCACCAATGTTTGACATGAGCGAGATATTTAAGGAGTGCGAAGGTGATCTTTTCTCTATCGAAAAAATTGTGAATAGAGAAATAAAATTCTAGCAGAGCTAACCATTTGTCTAGTGCTTCTGCATCTATCTGTCTTTCAAATACAGGAATATCAAAATTAACTTGTACCTTGAAAGGCGAGGTTCCTCCAAAGTGGTTGTTTGATGAAGATGCACCTATTTCTATCGGCAGGCGTTGAAGGATGTGGGAAAATTTTGCAAGAAGATGATGGAGATGTGACAACTACTCACATTCGCAAGAAGATGATTACAATGAGGCTCTGAAGGCCTTTTTACAATAGACAAGAATGCCAAAAACCCTAGACATCCAAAAACCTAACCCTAGGAGATGAAGCGCCAAAAGCCATGTGGGTCACGTTTGGGTAAGTTAGTACATCAACTTCCCAGGGTTGTAACTTTTGCATGCGATTTTCATTTTAAGCGCATGATAGTCCATTGGAAAGGTATCATCGTGGAGATTCATTTTAGGTGCAATATCGAAGGAAATTTGATATTGCAAACTTGTTTTCCCAAAAAACATCGTTTAGGGCCTCAAAATGGGCCCCGAAGTTAAAAATTGCTAAAAATAGTAAATTACCAAAATTGCCAGAAAACTATTTTGAGCCAGTTCAAAAAGGTGGGTGGCCACTGATATCCACCTGGATCAATCCTCCCTCCTTAGGAAGCAATGGTCTCCATTGTGTTGAGTTCCCAGGGGAGAGGGAAAAGCATCTGTTGAATCTGCATCTTGATGAATTACTTGCCTTGTTGGAGAAGTTGCACTACTTGGCTTGTTGAAGGTTGTCATGAACATGTGGCTGGAAGGGTGGGACCTTTTTAACTAGACTAGATACATGATATTATTTTGTGCAGAAGGAATATTTACAATTTGTTGCAATCTTGTCGACCTGCTTTTGTTTGATAGAAGGTGCTTGGGCCGAGGCTGTAGTGGTTGCATTATCCTTTTATTCACCTTTTTAGCAGATTGTGAAGAAGATGAATTTTGTAGTATGAGATACTACCTTGTGGAACTTTTTAGGTGGAACAATAGTCGGAACTACCTCTGGTATTTTGTAGAGATGACCCCCCAGATAAACAATGACATTCTGGGGTCGAGACCCATAAACAACATGGCGTCTCCACATATATGGCTAGCCCAAGAGACCATCATAGACATCCAGTGGGGAAACATCACATAATACCTCATCCTTGAAGGGTTGGATGTCCTATGACAATCGAAACTATTGGCTGACACGAAGATCTCGTCCTTGGTGAAGCCACTCGATGTTGTATGGCTATGGTGTGGTGTTGTCGACAATCCCAATTGTTTAACGACCTCTACTGAGATGAGGTTATTTTGGCTTCCACTATCAACAATAAAATGCAGTGGGGTCCCCTTCACCCACATCTGTGAATGAAAAATCCCCCCCCCTCTTTAGGATCTATTCGTTCTTCTGGTTGAATTGTTGCGGTCGCGACAATAGCAGCAGGGTCTGCGTCAATGATCTATCTTTTACCGGTATTTTTAGAATCAGATTCTAAATCAAGGTTCGTCTCCTTGTCTTTTATCTCAGCCACCAATGACTATTTTGAGCGACATTCATCAGTGTTGTTCCAGGGGAATTTGTGGAAATCATACCATTTTCCAGTGTCATTCTTTTTCTTCTCATGACCCTTATTTTGTTGTGGCTTGGACTAGTTTTCGAGAGACTATTTGTTAGGGCCATATTTTTCATACTTTGGTTGTTGCAGATTTGCAGACCCAAAATCTCATTTTTTCTGGTGCTTAAAGTTCTTTTCAATTTTAACATCATATCGATAAGCAGCACCGAGTGATGCAATGTCCAGAAAATCCATTTCAATTTGGATGTATCTGTGTAGAGCCCCACGGTATTTCAGAACCAAATGTCATTCAGAGTCTTTGATACCCAACTTGGTGTGCAAGGTAGGGAAGGTATTGGTGAACTCTGGAACTGCTCGTCCCCTCTCTTTCCGCAGTGTGGTCCATCTCATGTACTGGTCATCATAGTTGCCAAGAGGGTAATATTGTTCCTTTACCGCATCCACAAAAAAATCCCAAGTGGGCTCAGCCCCATATATTCTAGAGTCCTCTGTGGAACTTTGATCCCAGTATGTTTCCCACCAATGTTTGACATGAGGGAGAGATTTAAGGAGTGTGAAGGTGATATTTTCTTTGTCGGGAAAATTGTGAATAGAGAAATAACCTTCTAGCAGAGTTAACCATTTTTCTAGGGCTTTTGCATCTATCTGTCCTTCAAATACAGGAATATCAAAATTAACTTGTACCTTGAAAGG